>CAUYRT010012595.1:0-17756 GCA_963574885.1 Lepilemur ruficaudatus
ACTGTATCTACGTACAACCAACACTCCATTTTAAGTGCACAATTAAATGATTTTCAGTGAATTTACCAAGGTGTACAGTCAATCACATGAATCAGTTTTCAAGGAATTCCTTTCCCCTATTGAGACCCCCAATTCCGCTCCCCAACTACTCCCCAAGCATATCCCACCCCTCCACAGTGACCCCCCACGTCGCTCAGCCTTGGGTCTACCCTCCACCCCCCAATTCCCCAGTGTTCACTCCCACCCTTTGAGCACCATAGTGTTAATCAGTCAATGCCAATTTGATGGTGAGTACAAGTGGAACCCATTCCTCGGGTCCTGTGCCACCTCACTTCGAATAATGGGCTCAAGCTTAATCCAGGAATCATTGACCATTTCTTGGACAGGTAAGAATTCAAAAGGGATCAATGCTAAAAATCAAATGAGAAGAACTTTTAAAGGTGCTATTGTGAAAACAGCAATCAGTCGGTATCCATTGACCTGACATGGAGAATAAATGTTGTGACTTAGGTAGTTCTGATTAATCACGGACCATTAATTGAATGATATCATATGGTTATTAATTCTTAAATTTTAAGATGAATTTAGTCATCTTAGTTCCCGAGCCAGGCATAATTTATTGTTTATTTTTTAAAAGTCAGTTAATTAATTTAACTTAATCAATCTTTGATATAGTAGAAGCTCTAGTGAGTTAAAAAGGGAGGATAATTTGTTGGGTGGGACCCATGCCAACAGGATAGAAACTGCCCGAATCTGTTCTTGTTTGCCCTGACTTTGCTCCCTTTAGTTGAGCTGACCTACAGATTCCAAGTGGATAGCACCAGATAAAAATGAGTAGTCCTGGAAGACCCATTCTCAGCTCGCTGTAGACTCTCATCTGGCCCAGGCCCCCACCCGGGCCCTGAACCCTTACTCTGCTCTCAGCTTTCAGACGCAAATGGCTTTCCTGGCTGCCAACCTTCCATCCTCTCAGGCCTGGTTTTAGCTCTCACTAGGATCCCTCTCTGGGTGACCACCCTACTTAAAACCAGTCTTGGCCTCTGGGACCTAAGCTGGTCTAGCCTCCCACAGAGAGGACATCAGAACTATCTCCACTCCCAACATGCTTTAGAAATTATAATTTTTGTTTGATATACTTAACAAATAATAAGAACAAACAAAAATAATATTATAATTGTGGATTCAGAAGACCAAGAATATGGAAGGGAAGGGAAGAAGAAAGAGGGTAAAGTCTTCTGTTCATGAATTGGTCACCACTGAGAAGTCTCAATCGAAGAGCTTTGGGCTGATGCAAAATATCTGTTTCAGAGCATTGCTCTTCAATGACAGGAATATTTGAGGTTCTCTAAAGATAAATTATTATAGAGGGAAATGGAGCAAATTCTCTCAGGCATTATCTTTGGCTCGGGAAAGAGAGACTGAGGAGGTGTAAATGATGGGCTGTGTCCTAGCTTTCCAGCGGAAGCAAGAAATAGTGCTCAGGAACCACAGGGACTCCAAACCACAGAACCCTTCATAAAGATGTTCGTAAGGAATGTGTTTGGGAACCTCTCTCCCCACACACAAATAATAAATTGCCAAGTTCACCTGGCTCTAGCCCTCACTAGGCACAATTTGAATATTTCTCATCCTTAAACAGAGTTTCCCTGAGTTTTCTGGCATTCTCCTACATTGGCCTTAAGGATGGCGTCATTTTGGCCCTTGTCTCAGGCACTCCTCAGTGGCTTCAGCTCTTTTCAGCAGGGCCATTTAGGTGCCAAGCCTACTTATTTGACAACTAAACATGCTCCTATGTGTGGCTTGTATAGCTGCTTTGACCGAATGACAATCTCGTCCTTTCTCTAAACACCTCTGGCTATGGGGTTTGATATACGTTCCAGTCCCCATGTCCTTTCCATGACTTCGTTATTCTTCTGCCCTGAGCAAATTGATTTGACTTCTCTTTCCTGTTTGCCCAAGGGATTGGGGGTGGCAATAATTCTCCACATTTCTGGGGCCCTTGGGGAGGTCACACTGTCACTTCTAGTGGTCTAAATTCTTCCAGTACACTTAGCCTTACTGAGGACTACTTACAGTGGATTTTCCTTCAGGATTTTTGTAAATATTATTTACACTGTACATTAGTTTCCTAGGGCTGCAAACAAATTATCACAGACTTGGGGACACATAGCAACAGAAATTTATGGTCTTAGAGTTCTAGAAGCCAGAAGTACAAAACCAAGGTGTTGTCAGGGCCATACTCCCTCTGGAGTCTCTGGGGAAAATTCCCCCTTGCCTTGTCCCACTCCTGGTGACTGCTGGCATTCTTTGGCTTCCAGTCCTTGCCTACATGGTCACATCACCTCTTCTCTTCATGTGTTTGTCTTCCTCTCGTCTATCTCTCACAAGGACACTCATCATTGAATTTAGGACCAACCCAGGTAATCCAGGATGATCTCTTAATATAATTAAGATGCTTAACATAATTATATCTACAAATACCCTTTTTCCAAATAAGGTAATACCCACCAGTATCTGGGTATTAGGATTTGGACATAATCCCTTTGGGGGCCCCCATTCAACCCACTGCATCCTGTATTCTGATGAAGGCTCTGCAGACAACTGACCCTCACCCCACGTGTTCACAATGGTCCTTAAATGCCCATTTTAAACGCAGCACAGACTTGGTACCAGTTTTCCAAACTTAACTCTGCTCACTTGTGCATAAAAGTGTGTGTGATCTCTTCAGACAAAAGCAGTTAGAGATGCTGGTGGCTCCCAAAACTGGGGCAGGGTAATTCGGAGGTATCTGTGGGAAGCAACAGTTTCCTTACTGAACCCAGCTCTTTTCAAGCTGTGGGTGAAGACTGAGTCTTCTCCACAGTCACGTTAGTTTCATCCCAGGCCCCAAATTAACATTCAGAAGCCTCTTCTTTTCCACCACTTCGCCACAATTTATTTTAAGTTTTAATGGATCTCTGCAACGTTTCTCCGTAATCATTTGAAAAAATAGATCAAAAAATGAGTATGGCTGTAGAACATTTGAACAAAATAGGCCTTGGCCAGAAAGCCCCCCTTTAGGACCTCTGCTGGTCGTGTGTTCTATTCCTTGCTGATTGAGTCGTAAGTAGATCTTCCACTTCCTATGCTTCTTGGATAGCTGACTCTGAGAAATACACAAAATACAACCTCTTCCATCCATTCATCCAACATATCTATACTGAACAGCTCATTTATTAAGCGCCAACTACTTTATGGAAGATTGGAAGATAAATCTTAACAACACTGAATCTTGTATGAAGACATATAAAGTACTTTCCCACATGTGATCCTCAGAACAAACGTGCACAGTTACTTATATAGTTGTCATTTCACAAATGATCAAACTGAAGCTAAGAGAAAAGAAGGGAATGCCTGATATTCTGTAGCTAGTGAGAGGTACAGCTGGACCTCAACTCAGAAATGCCTCACTCCCTAGCCCTTCCCTGTGCCATGCAAACCACACCTTCAAGATGAATATCTGGTAAGAGAAATTACCAGTCAGGGTCCCAGTAGGAAGCACAATTCACTCTAGATGGTGCAGATGAAAAGACTTTCATGAAGGGGCTATCTACACAGGTGTGAGCATATTACAGGGATAAGCAAGGGATGTTGGGGCACCCAGAGACTAGCAATGGTGGTAAGCTCTTACTACTTCTATGGCAGGAGGAACAAGGGGAGAAAAGAGTGTATCTGGGGCCTGATGAGACCGAGAGGTGGAAGAAGGGTCACTTGGCAGAAACTGTAATCTTGGAGGGAGACAACTACTGGCAGATATGCAGTGCTCAAACAGAGAGGGAGAGGGAAGCTCTCTCCTCCCCAACTGCTGACCTTCCCGCTGGTACTTCCCATTGGCTGACCCCAAGTGGAAGCTGGCAGGCGAGGAAGCCAGTTGACAACATGTTTAAGGATCAGCTTCCCAGGCCATAGAACACAGCAGAGAAAGGAGAAAGAGTACATCAGCATGGAATCAAGGGTGGTGCAAACCAGCCCAGAAAGATAAAATAGGCACTTAAGTAACAGATTCTGGACAAAGGTGAGAACTTCCAGCTTACAGGTGCATAAGTAAGTTAGTGTGAGCCTGGAACTCAGGCAGGGCTTTACTGAGAAGTCTCCAGCTGGGCCTTGAAGAGGAGATAGGATCTAGAAATACAGAGATAGGAAAGGGGATATTTTTAGGCAGAACGAACAATATTGCAAAGGCATAAGGACTGCATGGTCTACATGGGTTGGGGGTGCGTACGTGGGGAATAACTACTGCTTCTGTTTGAAACGGGTGTAGGAAGGCGAAATAAGGGTAGAAGGTGGGTTGGACCCTGGTAGTGAGGAGCTGAAATGCTCCATGAAGGACTATGGCTTTTATTCCCGGGGCAGTGGAGCATCAGCACAGCTCAGTCAGGGAGACACATTAGAGAGATTAATTCTCTAGACAGAGCACAGAGAGTGTAGACTCTGGCGGGAAGGAATGTTGTCTTAGAGAAGGAGTGGCTGCTAAAAGGCTTTGTCCTTTACCTTAAAGCTCTTGGTCCAGATGCATTTTTCTGTGACCTTCCTTTCCTAGACTTTAAAAATCAGGCATAGACTCAGTTAAAAATTTAGTCAATCAGATAGCTAGTTTAGCTATTGGTTCCAACATTCAAGGCACGCCATTGACAAAGCAGTAAATTCAATGAGAAACCAAGTCCCAGTAATAGGTATCGTGATATCACAGCCCCAACTGCTGAGCCGAATGGTCCCACGACTGCAGGTTGGCTCTTCTCTTGGAGTAGGAGTTATTTAGCTGTTGCCTCTGTTGTCTTTACTTAGTAGCCACTGGTCTAACTTTTCTGGCAGCCACTTATCTCTCTTAGGCCAGCATGAACCAACCCTCTTTTCAGACATCATTTGTTTTTTGTTTTGACCCTATAGAAGCTTGGAATTTGAAGCTTTTACACAGCCATTTGGTCCAGATCCCAGTAAGTGGGACTCACCAGATACTTATAGTAAAATTCAAAGCTCTCTCAATCTGGTTCCAGTTGCTGAAAGTACTAGCAGAATTTCCAAAGGAGAGAAACAGGATAAAGAGCAGCGAGGCTGCAATGTGCTGAGCCCTAGAATGTTGTCAGAGAGATATTCCCGAGTGAAGAATTGTTGCAAAGCCACAGATTCCCACACAATGTCTATGTTCACAGAGCGGTCTTCTGGCTTTAGAAAAATTATTTGGGCTTGAGATAATGGTCACTTATCAATATTCCTTGCACAGATATAACCACTGAGGAATTCCTTGGTGCATTCATTCATACAGATGAGGTGGAAAATAGAAACGCCTTCTAATCCAATTTTTGGTCTCAGTTGACTGTTTTTGAGATAACTATGGTTTGGTGGAAAATATTCAGATAGTTACATTTTTTGCCTCACTTTGGCATTAACACATGATGCCCAGGCTTTCAGAAAGAAATATTATGTGAACAAAACATCTGTATAATGCCAATACATATTTGGGACCAAACAGGAAGCTGACTGATTTGTTTTTCCCTTATCTCATTTAGAGCATCATGTAGACAAGAGTGTTTAGTCTGCAGATGGTCCTGACTTGAGTACTCACTAGCGGTGCTTTCCAAGACCAGCCGCTTCATTTCTCTGAGCCTCAGATTTCTCCTCTGTAAAATGAGCAGGATAATGTTTACACCATATTAAGACCATCAAAAGATAACCTCTTTCGACATGCTTTTTTATTCATTTCTAGTTCCTTTTATAAACAGTAGTTTGTTGTTCTTGCTGTAATTTCTTGGGATTATATCTATTTCAACTAATCTAATCAATAATGTTGGTAATAGAGTTAAGAAGTCTACTCACTACCTCTCTGCATCTTGGACTTTGGTCCTTACACACGTGGAAAGTGATACTATGTAATTCAACTCTTTAAACATTGCCTGATTTCTTGATTGAGTGCTGTGGAACATTTGGAGACAATTCAATAAAGTCGCCATACTCTTTGGGTTTATAGCAGAGTGAGGAGAAAGAAAGAGAGAGAGAGAGAGATGGATGCGAAGGTAGGTATAGAGATAGAGATGGATGATATAGATAGATAGATAATAGATGTAGGTAGATGATAGAGATTGACATAGGGGTAGAGATGGAGATGGAATGGCTCCTCTTACATAGATTTTGCTCATGAGTGGCCTTTATAAATAGGACTCTGCTCCCCACTGCTTCCGATGACAATGGTCATGGCTGAGATTGGAAAGTGAGAGGCTCACCGAAGAGAATGTGTTTATCAACAGCCATGCTTGACTAATTTTTTGCTAAGTAATTTGCCTAAGCTGGCATGAGTTGTAAAAACATTCCTGAAAGCAGAGAGAAGGTGGTTCCCCAGATGCGGATAAAGGGATCTTTCCTGGTTTTTGTCCTGGTTAGTGACAGCAGCATTACAGAATCTTAAAAGTAAAAATGAAAAACATCTAAAAGATAAAAGGACAGAGTTTAATGTTCTTACATTATGAGTTTTTTCTGGAACACTTTTTAAAAAGTAACAATAGCAACTCTGATAAAAAGGTTAATTCTTACTTTTTAGGCGGTAGTGACATTTGGAGGTACATACTTCAGGTTACTCTTTAAAAACACAGGCCTGGCTTTATGGACCCTAAAAAAAGGTGCATTTCTGTAACAGACTATACGTTAAAAGAAGCAAACTCTAATAAAATTAAGCTTGGTTGAGACATCCAGGATAAAAGATTCTGTATTTGTTAAAATATCATAAGGTATTTTCATAGCAAAGAAAAAGTCAGGCAAGATTTAGAGTCCTTCTCTCCTGCAAGACCCAGAATTTGATTAGCTCCACCTGGGGAAGAAAAGGCTTATGAGGACACTGTTATCCCCAGTGAAACATTGTGCACAAAATGGGATTTTAGGTTCTGCAGATGAAGTTTCAGGGGTTAACACCCCTCATTTGTGTTAACAAGCATGACAAATGGTTAAAAACAAACAAGCAAACAAAAAAATCAAGACATTTATCCTTGACTTGGGGAACCTTGAGCTGTTTTCTCTGAATGAAATAATATCTTCAAAATAAAATCAAACATTTAAGGGAGTAAATGAGGGGAAAGACCATAAAGAAAAATTTATGAGAAATTTAACAATTTGTTTCTTTTTAAGCTGCAATGGTGAACAAAGAACATATGATGAAAGAATGAACAAACCAAAACGCCACAGCCAAGAGTTGTAAACACGTAGGTGTGTCCCGCACATGGACAAATTGGGGATTACCCCTTGGAGAGGAGCATTGAAATAATTACTCACAAGATCATGGTGGAGACGAGCCTTAGAGATCATCTAGTCAAAGGTGCGTAAGCTTTTTCAGCTATGGAAACTTTTCTTCAAATGAACTATTTCATGGAAGCCCCACATGTACATGAAATAGATCAAAAGGGAGCTTCTCCAGTTGAAGCAGGGGTGGGGATCATGGACCACCCCCCTTTAAGCCTAGCCTCACCTCTGTGGACAGCAGGACATCATGACACACAGTTTGAAAACCACCCATCGGGCCAATATCCTCAGTTACTCCATGTGGCATCATGACAGGAGGAGCCCAGAGAGGTGGAATGATGTGCCCAAGACCACAGAGTAAGCAGGTAGCAAAGGCAAGACTGTTGCCCAAGCCTCCTTATCCCTCATTTTGATTTCTTTCTCATGCTCCATTCAATGTCAATCTAATCATTACTTAAAAATTTATTTAGATTTTCTTGTGAAAATATATCATATGTCCCCAATAAACATTAAGCAAGCATTTGAATGCCTGAGTCATATTTTTAGAAGGTATCCTTCCCTGGAATGTTCCCACTAACTCTTCTCAAGCTCTTCTTGGATATGCAAACTACGAGTTGCCATTTTAATGAACTTGTTGATGTGCTTGTCTCCTAAATCATGACAGCATAGAAATGGGTACTGGCTTTTGAGGTAGGATGCACTCTGTTCTTTTTCCCCCGATAAAAGGCACTGAAAAACCTGGGTATAATCTCTCACCCCATCTGGACCAGAGAGAAGGAAAGTAGCAGCATCAAACACTCCTACTTTCATTCCTTGCCATGCCCCATGGCCCTCTTCAGGTTGAGTTGCTAGCTAATGCTAAGATAACCTGTAAGCAGGTGAGCAGCTGGGGATATCAATATTAAAAGGCCCAAATAATTGACAAACTAGACAATCAGACTCAGGATGGTCAAGAATTTTAAATTGCTTTGAAGAACAATTTGTTGGTCATCTGCTCTGCACATCTATTTTCCCTAAAAAAGGAAGTTCTTATACATGAGCTTTCACATCGAACAACCCAAGAAAGATCGGAGGGAGGACAGGAGATCACTTTAACCATCTGAATAGCAGGATCACAGACCCCTCTGTTTGAGGGAGGACGCCACTATGAGTGACACGTTGGGTCACAATGCACATTTCGAGACAGCATGACTTTGCCAGGATCCTCATCTTTTGTTGCGGCCTGCACAGTGAACCAGGAAAAGCATAGCAAGAGGCCTGTATCAGCCAGGGTTCTCCCAGGGAACAGAACCAATAGAGTTATTAATATATATAATGAGATTTATGATAAAGCAATTGGTTCACATGGCCATGGAGGCTAAGAAGCACCAAGATTTGCAGTCTGTAGGCCTGAGAAGAGGGAGAGCTAATGGTGTCAATTCCAGTTCTAGCCTGAGTCCAAAGAGAGGAGAAGACTGCGGTCCCAGCTTGAAGACCAGCAGACAGACAGCACATTCTCCCTTGCTCGGCCTTTTGTTCTATTCGGACCGTCGATGGACTAGATGAAGTCCACTACACTGGGGAGGGCAATCAGCTTTACTCAGTTTACAGATTCAAATGTTCATCTCATCCAGAAACATCCTCACAGACACACCTAGAATAATGATGAACCAAATACCTGGGCATTTTGTGGCCCAGTCAAGCAGGCAGATTAAATTAACCAACACAAAGCCTGAGGAAGGAAGAAGGACCTCAGCAGGGGTGACCCTGAAAACATGTCACTCCAGACACAGACTGGAGTCTATCTTACTGGGTATCCACATTACAGAACTTCCATATTAAAGAACCCATTCCGGAACCCAGCATGTCTGTAGATGCAGCCGCTCTGTTGGCTCCTAGACTTGACTTTCATGTTCCTCTTAAATGAAGCCATTGTCCACATGGGGAAAATATGGCTCTTAAACACTAACACCTGCTAAGTATGAAAGAAGTATTCTCAGGCATCTTTATCATGTTCTTTTAGTTTATAACAAGCTTGGGGAGACGGGAAGAGAAAAATTATGAGACATTTGTGTCTCATAACGATTTGGCAGAAGAAATGACACACTGTTAGCAGCTTCTTTACTTGGTTTCAATGGCGTAATAAGAGGACACCAGTTTCATGAGTTCATCTACAAACAGGGTCCCAGGGCATGGAGAAGAACCAAAGGCTGATTTTTCTTTAGAACAAGTTGATTATCTGATATTAGTAGAGATTCTAACCATTTCTCATAAGAAGCTGCTTCAGAACATAATAGCCTGGAGGAGTTGACCCTGCCCCGAAAGAGTTGGCAAGCAAATGTAAGGCAGGAGTATTTTAATGATCATTTTTTATGGGATTTTTGCTGTCCTGGTTAGTCTAAACTAGCCTTTAGGCACATAATTTGGCAATGATCCATAATTCACTCATTTTCCTAACTTGCTTCAGGTGATCACAATTTTCCATTGACCTAGAATTTCTCCAGCACAGGACAGACCTCAGCCCAACAGAGAAAATCAGGGAGGACTGAATGGCAGCCAAATTAAAACAGTACTCCTTCAATACTGTATTATTAATACAACGTATATTTAGACAAGGATTCTCCTTACATAGGAAACATTGGGTTTTTGGCATAAGTCATCCCTAAGCCAACTGGTCAAGAATCTGCAGCAGGCAAATTAACCTCGATATCAGCTTAAATTCATAATGTAAAACAGAAACTGTATCGTCAACAAAAAGTCTTTCCATTATGGAAAAACAGCAAAGTGTTTGGTTCTACACCTAGTTGTAAGGGAAAATCAGAAAATTAAGTTGTCTGAAAGGATTATTCTGTATGCCTTCTCCCCTGGCCCCCCTATATATTCCCAAAGGAATTGGCACATTTGTGCTGGATTAGGTGGTTTGGGGAACAAATCTAAGTTATAAAGTGTTATAGGCTTTTGGAAGAAAGAAGGTGCTATCAGAATAGAAGATGTTGTACTTAACTGTTTCCATAGACCTTGTATATTAGTCCACAGTTTGTGATCCTGTTTTATAGTTGGCTGACAGCTCCCTCCTTCCCCTAGTCCCTGCTCCCTTATTAAACAAAAGACTTGCATGTTCTGGGAAGTGTTAGCAACTCACCCGTGTCGCTGTCATCCAGACGGTGCTGTGATGTGGTGGAAAGAGCCCAGGGATGGAACTTTGGAGCAGCTCCGGCTCCTGTGGGGTGCGTGCAGCAGGCTCTGCACAAGTCCCACACCGGCACTGGGAGGCCCGCAAGGGACAGCTGCTGGGAGAGACCTATGCAGCTCCACCCACAGATGCTAAAATCTCTTCTCTTCCCCTTCCCCAACACCCAAACTCCTTTCATTCTCACTTTCCTCCCACTGTTTCTTCCTTCTTCCAACCTACTGGACTCTATTTCATCACTCAGATTCATTCATTCCACAAATATTTATTAAGCACCCACTATACAGGCACCCAATCTTCACTACACCTCAGTCTGCCCCTTCATCCTCTTTTCTCTCTGAAACTGCTCTGGACAAGGTCATCCGTTTGTTGTTAAATTCATGGTCACATTCCCAGTGCTTTCTCTGCGGCGTGTGAGAGTGCTGACCTCTTTGTATTTCATAAAACATTCTCATGCTTTGCCTTCCTTAATAACCAACTCCCCTTCCAGGTTCTGTTCCTTCCTCTGCTGCTTCCTTCTTGGTCTTTTTCTTGTTCCTTGTCTTTTTTCTGCTCTTTAATTTTGGAATTCCCTAGGGTTACATTCTTACCCTTCTTCTCTTTTAATCCTACATATAATATTAACTCTTCCCAGAATTACCTCATCTCTTCTTAAGCTTTCAGCCATCACTTAAAATGCAGAAAACTCTGAGGGCCAAATTTTCCAGCCCATATATCTCTTCTGAACTGCAGACATGTTTAATTAACTATTTACAAAACACAACCACTTATTCCAGTTACTATAGCTCTGTTTAAAGTCATCTCCAAACATCATGACATAAAACAATCATTCAGAAACTCAGACAAGGTACAAAAAGAACAGTCATTTCTGCTGTATGATGTCTGGGGCCTCAGCTGGGAAGACTTAAAGGCTGGAGTGATTTGACAGCTAGAGACTGGAATCTATAAATATCTCTAGTGGTTGATGCTGGCTATCGGCTGAGACCTCATCTGGGACTCTCAGCCAGAACACCCTCAAATCGCTTTTCCCTTCATTGCCAAGACTTCATCATGGTGTGGCAGCCTCTGAGTCACCAGTTTGGGAAGCTCAGGACCCCGAAGGTGAGTGTCCCAGCTCACGATGTAAAAGTTGCCTTGTGTTTTATGATCAGAAATCACTCAGTGTCACTTCCATTACTTTATATTACATGCAAGTGAGCCACAATCCTGCCCATATTCACAGGGAGGGGAATTAGGCTCCATATGGGATGGGGCAGTGGCAAGGCTCTAGAAGAGCATGCAGGACAGGAGCTATTGTTGCAGCCATCTCTGGAAAGTGCAATCCATCACACCCTCTCCTCTTCTGTCCTCACTGTCCTCCACGTACATGATGTATTCATAGTGCCACACATGCTCTTGCAAGAGCAAGCTCCTGCATGCTTTTACACGTACTGTTCCCTCCATCTAGAGCACCGTTTCTTGCCTTCTAGCTCACCACCACCAACTATTTATTCCTCCAGCCTCATCTCAGATGCCATTTCATCCAGATCCAAGTTTGCCGTCAGCAGGAACACAAGTGGCCACCACCCCATCTTGCTTTCCTCCTATTTGGTGCCCCTTATTCACCAACAGCTAGAGGGTGGGGTGGACATCCCATGCATGAACTCTGAGTCACTCAACCTGAGTTCCAAGCCTGGCTCTGCCATTTACTGATTGTGTGGGCTTGAGCAATTTGCTTACCTTCATATAGATTCAGTTTCTAGTTCTATAAAGGAGGAGAGTGTTACACTCATTTTATAAGCCTGAAGCTTTATATGGGATGATGTGAAGATATTAGCCCATAGATGCTTCAGTAAAATTTAGCTATCAGCATGATCCTGAGAAGAACCACATGGGTCAAAGATTAATTTTAAAAACTGGTATTAAAATGCAAAAATTTCCCCTCTAGATCTAAGGAGCTACATTGCTCAAAAAATGCAAAGAAAAGATAAACTTCTATGTTTAATTATACAGTCATCTATTGTCTACATTTCTATGGTTTTGTGTTTTAATGATTATAATTAATGTGTATTCAGTATTTAGACAGCCATTCTTAGGTACAAGCATTTGTGTAGGATGTTCTATATTTAGCATAGCTAATTATTTCTCCCCAAATGTATGCTTTTACTCCTACTGATGTGAGAGAGAATCCTTCTGCTCCATAAAAAGACACTTGCCCCAGTTGTCTCTCCTTTGAAGGGCACCTTTCCCTCTGCTTACAACATTGATCCAAGCAGAGCAGTTAATTCAGTGTAATTTACTACCCACATGTGACTTTTCTTTCTCTCCTTGGTTCCATTATCCTCTGTGCTTGGCCCTCACCATGGTTTTGGTTCGCTCTGGTTCGCTACTTTTGGTTAAAAGTAGTGTTCCCCAAATTGTCCCTTAGTAGAAAACAGACCCAGCTGAAATATTTATAGTGAAAGAAATACATTCTTGTGGTGATTTGAGGGTGTTTTTTTTTTGTTTGGGGATTTTTTGCTTCTTTTCATTGAATTTTTCTAACTTGCCAGGAAGTTGCTGTTTGCACAATTTGTGTGAAGAAGTTGTTTGTTTTATGCATCACTATGCCAAGGAAGAGAAGTAGCTTTGTGTTGTTTAAATATCACATGTAAAATGGGCCAAAATTCCAGCTCCATATCTGTTTGAGCAAAGTATAGGAAAGAAATAGGAAAAATTGATAAGACATTATAGAAAGATAACTGTTGGCTTAGTAGATGGAAGATCTTTCTAACACAGAGCCATTCAAAGAATGGAATGAGTCACTTGCCTTAGTAAGCAGGGAGTCGTCCACATGGGCTTATTCAATTGTTGCATAATCAAATCTAAGGAAGATTTGAAAATTGATGAACAGTTAGATTAAGATATCTTATTCTTCCAAGATTTCAGAATAAAATGCCAAGACTGAAGAGTCTAAGAAGATGCACACCACCACAATTGCTGAACAGCGCTTCCAAGCTGTATTGTCTGAGCTGGAGAGGAAAGTAGTCCCAGCAGAGCCATCTTTGTAGATGAAAAATTTTGTGTCCTTTATTTAGTGTGAAGGTGAGTAGTGTAAGTGTTACTGGGCCACAAAGAGGGAAAAGAACCCCCCTCCCCAACTGACTTGCATTCTGTGGCTGCTTGAATCTTCACCAATATGTAACAAGAGCCTATATATTAATAATAGAATTCTCTGAGATTAATATTTCAAATTTAAAATGGTGCCAGTATTTAGAATGGAGATGTTTTGTTGTTCTGTTAATGGGTTAACAGAGGAGGCCAAAAAGAAAGAGTACACCGAAAGTTAGAAAAACTGTGGAGCAAGTATAGAAGCATCATGACCTCATGTATTTAAAATCCTCAAACGTCCTTGCAGGGAACAGTGTTGGGTGACCAGGGCCAGGATCCTGTGTGCCTCTTCTTACAAAGTCCTCCACAATAAAAGTAGCCGACTCCAATCCTTAAAGCCACAGCCTATTGCTGTGCCTAGATATCAGCATAAGAGTTTAAACAGTGTTTAAAGGGGAATATGTTCACAAGATTTCAAAACCAAAGAGGAACTACTAAGATATTTAATTCAATCATTTTATCCAATCAGTCTAAATGTCACTTCCTTAAATAAACCTTTTCTAGATTTCTGGACTAGATTAGGTCTCCAGTTATATGTTCCATGACACACTGTACTTTTATTCCTGAGTACTTAATATGATTATAATTAAGCAATAATCTTTATGTTCCAAAAAGGAAGGTAATGTGCCTTTTTTTGCTAGCTCACCTATCCCCATATTTTCAGCAGAATGCTTGACACTTAGTAGGTGCTGAATAATATTTATGTAATTAGTTGAATAAAAGCTAAAGTCAGATAATTAAGAGAGAAAATTAAGTGAATGTCACAGTCCCAACACATAACTCATTCCCATCTCCCAGACTGGTGTTTGGGTGCAGAGAGAGAAAATGAAGGAGAATTGAGGAAGATCGTCTGTCATCTCACATTTTCCAAGAATCTAAAAAATAGCAAAGTGTGTACATTTCATCTCATCTCAGAGTTTTTACCATATTCCCCGCTTTACTCATTTAACAATCGTTTTTTGAGTGCTTGCTAGAGTCAGACACTGGGTTAAGTGCTAAAGGTACAAATAGTGAGAAAAATGCAAATGAGGGTGGTTCACTTCATTTTGCCTGCCTATGCCCAGTTTGTAGTAGTCGTTTGCAATTTCCAAAATGTATCTACGAGGTAAAGCTAAGTTTTCATGCTTCTCTCTATGTCTAGAAAGCTCACAAAAAAATGTTCGGGAAGCACCCAGCAAATGGATCCCCTGACATGATCCCAACAGCCAATGTAATAACCATTAGTAGGATTTCGGCTGAATACCGTCCATCTTAGGTTGGGTTATTCCAGGCCCTGAGACAAGAATATGAGGGCCAGGAGATTGTAAGGTATAGACTAATAAGTGAGTGGAGACAGGAAGCACTGGTAGGGGTGTAGGAAGTGAGACAGAGACAAGGAGGACAATAAATGGTACATCACAAGATTCTGCTGTGAGCAACTGGGTTCAACCTGCTGAGGAGTTCTGGGAAATGGTGTAGGACATGCTGAGTTACCCCACCTGAAGAAGAAAGACATTGTAGTATTTATCTTGCAGCTCCCAACTATCATTAGCAGAGGGCTGCTCCTGGGTCATTAACTGGGCAGGTCTGGTCTGCCTTCAGGCAAGAAAAATCCAGGATGCCTTTGGAATGCTCAGGGTGGTGCAGGCTGGGGGAATCTGGGCTAGGTGCTGATGGCATTGACTACACTTTCTCCTCAAGTTAAAGTCTGGGAGAGAGGGCTCAGGGATTTGAATTAATTTGGGGGCAGGGGTGTAGCTTTCTAAACTTACTACTTTAACACAGAGATTAGACTTTTCTGTAGGAGTAGTAATCATTAAACAACATTCAATGACTACAAGTAATATCTTAACATCTTTTAGGAATGTTCCCAGGGCAACAGCTCTCACCAGTCACCAGTGCAGCCACCCAAGCCTCGAAGCAGTGCTGTGATGTGTACCTCATGTACACAGTACTTCTGTAGGAATCGTGAGCTCTTAACGGAGGCAGGGACACCGGTGGCTCACCACCACACGGAGCCCGATGAGCACCCTTGCAATTCCTGGCTCCACTCGGTACTAAGAGCAATGTGGGTAGTGCCCATCTTTCCTTGGTACAGGGGTAGGTAGGCTCTCAACACGTTGGTGGATCAACTAAAATCAAATATTGACGCTGTTCAAGTTTTTAAAGTTTTTTTTTTTTTTTTTTTTTGGCTTTCTAGCACTGTCGTTTGATTTTGGCAAGGCGGGGAGAAAATCACCATGATCCTCTTTACTATGATTATTTGTTTGCTTGTTTCTTTCACATTTGAAAATTTCAGGAAGAAGCAGTAGGGACCTTGAGAAGCAGTAGTTTGGTGAATAAGGGCAAAGACTTGGGAGTTTGATACATCCAGATCTGAATTCCGAAACAACACTTGCTAGCTTCGTGGACCTGGGCAGGTTGCTTCAACTCCCTAATCCTTGGTTTTCTTATCTGTAAAGTGGGAGTAAAGACAGTACTCAACTCAAAGGTTGCTGTTAAGAAAGTGAGGCAATATTCATGCTTAGCATAGTACCTGCTATGTAGTAAATAATCAATACATGTTAATTATGATGATTATTATTAGTGTCATCTTGCTTGTTATATACTATATTTTCCCTTAATTTTATAGTTGAGTGAACCATGGCCTGGAGATTGAGTCACTTAGCTAATTAGGGGTAGAACAATGGAAATAAATCAAATTATTCTAAGCCTTACTCTGGAACTCTTCCCATTGCAACATACAGTTTATTACCACATTTCAGGTTCTGAAGATTGATGTGGTATTTCCCTGATTTGGAATACGGTGCCATTTGCTTTCGAGACTTTCAATCAGATTGTAAGGAGAGACACTTGCCTTGCCTTTAAGGCACTCATAATCTAAGCACAATCTTTGAATATCTTTGAAGATCTTTGAATATAGATGGAAATAAAAGATACATGGATCACATACTAAATCAGACAGATGTTCTAATATGACATCCAAACAAATGTCTATAGGAAGAAGCTGGAGGTAAGTTGGCACGTTTCCAATAGGTCTTGGAAGATGGAGAAGGTAGACACTCATGACATGTGTAAATAAAATTAAGGGAAGCTGGTGGATCAGAGATGTCTTCTACCTTTAGGGATCATTGTGGAGGAAAACCTGCAGGAGGACAATCACCATTAATGGACAGAAGATTCTAAGAAGGTAGGTACTCACGCACCACAAAGGTCCCAACTAAACTCACTCTCATGTGTTCATATCTAAATCCATTCATGCCGCTTCCTCACCACACCTCATTGACTCGGTTGATGGCATTTCCAATCTCCTGTCACCCAAGCCAGAAATCTTGCTTCACCCCTCAACTCCTCCCTCTTCCTCTCACCCAGTCATCACCAAATTCTGTTGCTCCAACCTGAAAATCGAATCCAGATTTGGAAACTGGCCCCAGCGCCATCCCCACTGCCACTGCCCTGTCGGAGCCCGGATTCACTTGTGGGAGGCATCGCAGCAGCTCCCGAGCACTGGCCAACCCTCCTTTGAACTTGAACCCAACAGCAGGTTTCTGCTTCACTGCTCTCTCTCCTAGAAGTCATCAGAGCATGAAAGCTGATACAGAAGTCTGTCCATTCTTCAGGATAGCGTCAGTGTGCTCATGCATCCACTGTAGCACTTCTGTTTCAAATGGGAAAATAGACATAAATAAGGCAATTAACACCACGGAGTGTGAAATCTGTCAGCTACTAAATCAGTGAGAGGGCTGCGTTAGTTTTATTTTGCTTTTAAGTAATAAACATCTATATCTGCTCATAGAAGAGGATCTTATTTTGTTTTTTAAACTGCAGGAATAACTATTTTGTTATTAAGAACTCTCCAGATCCTTGTAGACTTATACATGATACAATAATGAAGGCATTTAATGGCTTTTATATGGAAGGAGAATGAGTTAATGGAATAATATTTCTGCAAGAAAGATGAAATATTTAAATCTTTTACCAAATGTTCATTCATTGCCTGCTTCATATTGAACTCTCTGCCGGGTACTATAGTTGTGGCAAAAGAATTTTAAGACTTGGTTCTTGCTCTGGAAATACACATGATCTTGGTCTGCTGATAAAACAAACACACCTGATATCACTGGAGAATGATACAGGTTGCCATTTTATAGGATTCAGGGGAACAAAAATAAATAAATATATCCACAGAACAGAACATGAGGCTAATCCATGATCA
>CAUYRT010012596.1:0-24733 GCA_963574885.1 Lepilemur ruficaudatus
AATCTGTCCTGGGCAAATGATTTCCTTTACCAGTAGAACATGGGAGAAGTGCTACTGTGCAAATTCTGGGCCCAGGTAGCAAGAAGCCTTGCACATTTTTGCTTTCTCTATCGCAGAATATTCCCTTGAGACCACTGTGAAAAGAAACTGGGCTAGCCTCCTGGAGAATGAGAGGCCACAGAGAAGAAAACTGAGGAGTGCCAGGTAATTGCCTACAGAACTACCAGATACGTGAGAAAAACATGTTGCCCTTCAGCTCTGTCACCTGGCAACTGCATGAGTCAGGCCAGGTGAAAGCAGCATAGAACACCTAAGCGGTGAGAAGTTGCAAAGCATTTCTATTTTAAAATGTTACCGATTGGGGTATATTTTTATGCAGCAGTGGCTACTGGAGCACCTAATCCTAGTAGATATACTTCAGTTAAATTGATCTGATTAAAAACAATCATTGTAGATGTTAAATATCATATATTGATATTCTGACTTGCCATAATTTTGCACTTTCTAGAACATATATTATTCATCACATAGACACTTCCCTTGGGAGGGAAATACGTGCGCAAGCGCGTGTGTGTGTATACGTATATATTTAATTCTAGACTATTATATAATTGTATGTAGGAAAAGTAGCTTTTTTCCCCCTATTTTCAAGGCTATATAAAGTAGTTATACTTGAAATGCTTTATGCTCTGCTTTTCAATAAATATTGACCTTTTCTGAAGCCAAAGGTTTGTTTCTGACCTGCCTGAAACTTTCTGGCCGGTGGGCTTTCGTGCTGGGCACTGCAAACCAAGGGCTGTCATCAGACACACTTGAGTAGTTCCCATGGCCTTCAACTAAGGCCGTAATTTAGCCAAAGGCATATTTGCAGTTTATTAAATTGGCTTTTTGACCAGCTCAAAGTCAGTGAGCCAACATTCTAGATAATTGACAAGGCAGCCTGAAAAAAGTCACCCTTCAGTATGAAGCCAGGGCAGACAGAAACCGGTAGATAAATCCTCCAGTCTGAGCTCAGGCTCAGTCACCACCAGGGTGACCCAAAAAGACTTTATGCATATGGCACCACAAGTAACATGCTACCATTTTTAATAGTTGGAATATGCTATTTCCATCATGCACCATGCTTCACTCTAATTTAGAATACTTTCAAGAACCAGAGGAAAAATACAACTAATTTTCTTCCATTGGTGGACCTTCATGCACACACAGGACATCAGACATGGAAAAAGCCTGAAGTCTAAAAACCTCAGTCCTGTTGCTGCTCCTGAGTGGGCTGGGTGCAGGTGAAAAACGTTTGTCATTGTCGTTTGACCTTTTACTTGATAATGAATTTAGAAACAAGTTTAATTTAAAAAGTAATAAATTGGAGTCTAATTAGGTTTCTAAATAAGACACTATTGTAGACATTCTCAGCGTCTGGCCTATATCTTCATGACATTTTGACAAGTGGCTATACTTTAGGGACTTGATTCAAATTAAACATCAAGTGTTAATTTTTCCATATATACTTTGGTGCAATTTTTTTCTTACATAAGGATACAGATGTACTCCTTGATACAAATAAATTACCTTATGGCTAAGATGAAAACAAAACTTGTCTGCTGTGATCATCAGTTAGGATTTGAATACTAACTATTGAAATGTTTTTTACTCGATTGGCACTTTAAAATTCTTTACATTTTTAAGATATTACACAGTGAGCATAGACCAAGATACTAACTACAGATCATACTTTAATACTTAAAAGATCCAGTGGTGGTTATAGATTTTATTGAGCTATTGATGCAATTTCATTTTTATTTTGTTCTCAAACTTGTTTCCACAGGTTTCCTTTTTATTGTTGAAAAAAATTAAACTTGAAATCTATGTACTCTGAGATTGGGACACATACTGAACATTTGATCAGTTTGGTATAAAATGTTCTGTTTTCTCATTTTTCTTAAATGGACTATTTCTACTGAAGAAAGTGAGAACACTGACTATGAATAAAACTTGGACGAGAAAATTTCTAGAGCATTTTAAGTTTTGCATATAGCAATGGTAATATTACATTTTTCTTCAACTGATCATTATATTTTATTATTGGAAGAAAAAGAGAACACTTTTTTCCCCAGAAAAAGATAACAGAATCATGTCAGAGAGAAAACTTTCCCTTTTAATTAGATGCACCATTTTAGTTATTGGGATCTACCTAGACTATAAGCTTGAGCTTTTGGGGCTATAGAATTATTTTATCTTGTAACTCCACAACTAAGTTTCAATTAAAAACTGAATTGAATCCTATTTAGTTGAACTCAACTTGGCCCAAAAGATATGTACTGAGTGTGCTGACTTCCAGAAAAAGCTTCCAGAATATATTAAATAGTGCTTTATTATTTTCCAACCCAGTACTCATGAGAAAATGAGGAAATTGTACCACATAGTTTCAGAAAATTATGTTCACCAATTAATATGTTATTTATTTATTTTGCAAATATATAATTATTACCTACTAGTTTGTCCAGCCTAGTTTTTAATCAGATTGGTATTTAAGAAGGTACAAAAAAAAGATGTAATTTCAAAAATTATTGACAATGTATATTATTAATGAATGTTTTAAGGGAGGTTTTAAAACTGGTTCATTTATTCCATCAAATTTTACTTAATGAAACTTCTTTAACTGTCACTAAATCTATTAGGTCTATAAGGTTGGAAAATGATTATGGAATTACTGATATATAAAACATTAAGTTTATTTTCCAGTTAGCATCTTTTAAATTATCAAGGTATATTCAATGCTGATTTAGTTTGTCTAAATGTCATCCAAAATATTCTTTGACAAACTGCTTTAAAAAGTTTTAACTATTGGGATTCTCAACAGTCATTTAAAAATAAATAAGTATTGAAAATATGCATTTTTCCCCTAGTTCTAGAAAATAACATATTATTGTATCATTGAGACCTAAGAAGCACTACTTTTTCAACATGTTTCTTATTGTTGCAGAATCGTGAGAAAATATTATGTTTTTGCAACTTATTAAATTATGATGAAGATATATTCAAATAGGGTTGAAACATAAAAATATGCATATATGTGTTAATATTGTATATAATTATATCCATATCTGTGTACTTGTCTATATGTGTATATGTAAATATAAATCTATTGCTTTTTAATAACTTTGCATAGTCAATGTCACTGTAAAATTTTGGGAACTTTGGGAAAGCAGAAAAGAAGTTCAAATCGTTATCATATTCTGACATCCTACTCAAATATAATCAATTCCATAAATCAATTTCTAAAGACTCTTTGTTATTTTGCCTCCCTGCCTTCTGATGTTGGTCCTTAACTTTATCCTACATAGTATGTGAACAGTGGAATTCAGCTATGTAGAATTTATTATCTCTCTCCTCTGAACTACTCTTAGCATTTAATCTGTATTTCACTGAGAACATTCATTCTTATTTTCCTTGCACTGAAGTCTGGTACCAATTTATCTAGCTACCAGGAAATTAGCTTAAAAACTTTGATATCAAGTTGTATGTGCCTCAATACTTAAAATGGAATTTTAAACAAAATGTGTTCAATGTAATTTTTGTTGCATACTTTGCATGTACTACCTCATTTGATCCTCACAAAATCCATATGATATAGGTTCTATCTTTATATTCAGGTTGAGAGAACTAATGCACCAAAAGCTTTTATGCCTTATGCTAAGATACGAGAGGCTAGCCGGGCACGGTGGCTCACGGCTGTAATCCTAGCACTCTGGGAGGCCGAGGCGGGTGGATGGCTCAAGTTCAGGAGTTCAAAACCAGCCTGAGCAAGAGTGAGACCCCGTCTCTACTATAAATAGAAAGAAATTAATTGGCCAACTAAAATATATCGAGAAAAAATTAGCCGGGCATGGTGGTGCATGCCTGTAGTCCCAGCTACTTGCGAGGCTGAGGCAGAAGGATGGCTTGAGCCCAGGAGTTTGAGGTTGCCGTGAGCTAGGCTGACGCCACGGCACTCTAGCCCAGGCAACATAGTGAGACTCTGTCTCAAAAAAAAAAAAATAAATAAATAAAAATAAAAATAAAAATAAAGATACGAGAGGCTAGGTTTTAACAAAGTAAGTATAACTCCCAATGAGTTTTCTCACTACAGAGCCATTAATGAAAACTCTACCTGGAAGATCTATATTACTATGTAAGTAAATTGCAAATAATACTTTGTTTTTTTTAAAAAAGCAAAGCAAAATATAGCCCATTGTTTGAATTCTGTTAATTGATTGCCTGAATAAAGCTTTTCTGACCAATCTGAATTGGTGTGGGTTATCTAACCTCAATCTCAATCTTTTATCTGACCTTCATCTTGTTAATGTCAAGAGACATAATATTATTCTTAAACCACAATGTTTCTATTTCATTTTACTACATTTTAAGGGGATTATGAATAACTATCAATAGAATGATTCAGTATTTGGTAAGAAAAAAACAAGTTCAATTAACAAATTCAATAAATAATTGATAAAAAGTTAATTATGCATGCCTGTGGGCAAACACTTAGTTTCAAATCAGTAATTTTGGTGACATAAATTAGTGGAAATTTCCAAAATAATGTGCTAGAACCCTCAAACTGTCAGTAATATTCAAAACTGGTCCCACTTGTGTTATTATGGGGTAGCAGCAAAAACAGATGGATTCTGGTAAGCTACAATTTTGACATCATAATGGCCTTAAAAAGTTGTCAAACTGTCCCTATGAGCCAACAAATACAATCAAAATGAAACTGGGATAAGAATCAAGAGCTTTGGGCATCCCATCTTGTCCGAGGACTCAAATTCAGTTCTACATTTTGATGACTACGCTATTCCTATATTACAAGACATTTTTAAATGCTCTGCTTTTTTTTTTAATGTACATTTTGTATTGAAGATAATCCTTTTCTTGCTGCAGAGGTAAAAATGGGATTAGATCACTGTTACTGCTAAAATAACTAGTAATGGTGTTATGCCTAAGCAGAGGTGGTCACTCACAGAATGGATTGAATCATGGCAGAAAGCCCCCACACACAGCTTTGTTCCTAAGGAGGTTGTTAGTTAAGAGGTTACATCAGATTGCCTGTGAGGTCTCACCTTCCAGTCTCTCTTTCAAACCTGCTGTCTAGCCTCAGGTGGACAATTCAGCAGTTCCTGGTAGAATTAAGCTCCAGTGACCCAGAGCAGTGTGCAGCTGGAGAATGTACTCTAACGTTGGTTTTACTCCATCCCTGCTTCTGTCAGTCACTTATCCCTTCTTCCTGGCACAACTTTCCAAATAAGCAAACTGTACATGAATCCCGTGTCAGGTTCTCAGAGCAGGGCTGAATCAAATGATAACAGGGACCTTTAGAGATCATTTAGTTCATCACCATATTTTTAAGTTATGGTTAAAATGCCTAAAAACATTTATGGGATTTGCATGCATTTGATTATAATTGTCACAAGTAGTCTGTAACTTGCCTGGAAAGTAACAAATAGTTCGAGGGAAAGTGGTCAGTAGGAAGGTTCTGTCTCATGGGGATGGTCAGGGCTAATATTTAGCTGGCACCTGCTGCAGAACCTGGAAGAATATGCCAGTCTTTCGTAGGCAATCTGTGTTCGATTGGTCACTGCCAGTGCCCTCCTAAATAATTTGACTAGCACACCTAGTAATGGGCAAGGAAAAGATCCAAAGCGGGAGGTGCCGCATGAAAGCATCAGTGAGGGCTCCTGAGTGTACAGCGTGCTGCTGAGGACCCGGCACTCCTAAGATGGGAAGTGACAAGAGGTAGAAACACAAGTGAACGGGCAATGATATCAACATTTCCTGCCTGGTGTGCTTTCTCAGAGATAAAGCCAAACTGTGATAGAATAAAAAATACAATAAATTTGAGTTTAAGTCTTAAAACTATAAAAAAATGCACGTTCGCTGCAGGAAATATAAGTACCACAAAGGGTAAGAGATGATAACAACAAATTATAGTTTTTGCGATTTGTTTCAGTTTTTAGCCCTCAGCTCTAATTTAGAAAATGTCTGAACAGTAAGCTTCAGAAAATTCATTCACACATGATATCATCAGTTCGGGCCAGAGAGATTGTGTCACCTGAAATATGTCCTATGGATCAGGGAGGGAAGTTCTCAGGAAAAGAACAGGTGTTGTGGAGACAAACTATAAAAGACCTTAATATGTTCAGTCTTTCCTCTGATTATTGATGTTTTCAACATTTCTACAACTTTTAAAAAATTAGCTTTGTTGAGATAAAAGTTACAAATAATAATGTTCACTTCTTTAAGTCGTTTCCACGAATTCTAGTGAATACAAATAGTCGTGTAACATCACCATACGCATGATAGAAAACATTTTCAGCCGTGCATAAAATGGTTTCTTGCACCACTTGTCATTCAATCCTCCACCCCATCTCAGTCTGTATCAACCTTTGATCAAATATTTTTCACTGGAGTTTTGTCTTTTCTGGAATTTCTTATAAAGGTGTCCTACGGAATACAAGCTTTCTGTTTGGTATCATTCATCTAGCGTAACAGTCTCAAGAATCATTATTCACATTGCATTTTGTGTGTATCAGTAGCTTCTTTCTTCACACGGCCGAGTATCATGGCTGTTTCACAATGTTTTCACCCATTCATCACTGTTTCAGACAGAGCTGCTTCCAGTTAGGGGGCCATATAAATAACGCTGATATGAAAATTCAAGTGCAACTCTTTGAAAAACAAGACATTTTTGTTTTCTAGTAGACCTAGCTAGGGATGCAATTGTTTGGTCTTATAGTATTAATTGCCAACGACTGTACCATTTTGCTTTTAACCAGTAACGTATGAGAGTTCTAGCTGCCCCAAGTCCTTGCTAACATTCAGTATCATAGGCCTTTCATTTGTAGCCATTGAAATGGATATGTCATGGGAGCTCAGTGTGGCTTTACTTTGCATTTCCTTGAATGCATTTTAAACCATGTGTATTTTTTCCCCTCAGAAATGTTTTTTCCTAAAAATTGATGGATGTTGTTGATTTCTAGTGATCAGCATGTCTGACAATCATGGTGTATGAGTTCACTGGCCCAACAAAATACCACAGACTGAGTATTGAATCAACAGAAATGTATTTCTCACAGTCCTGGAGTCTAGAAGTCCAAGGGCAAGGTGTCAGCAGGTTCCTCCTGAATCCTCTCTCCTTGGCAGTCTTCTCACTATGAGCTCACATGGTCCTTCCGGCTGTGCTGCTTTTGTCCTGATCTCCTCTTATGATAAGGACTCCAGCACTGGGGTCTGCCCTCATGAACCCATTTTAATTTAAATACTTCTTTAAACACCCTACCTGTAAATACAGTCACATTCTGAGGTACTAGGGGTTAGGACTTCAACCTGTGGATTTGGGGAGGGTTGCATGACTATTTAGAAATAGCTGAGTATCATAAAAAGTGTGAACGCATTCTTCATGTTTGGCTGCATGTGGCTTTTCAAGCCTCCTCCCCCTTCTCCTCCTCCCAGGTCTGGTCAGGCTGGTAGGAAAGCCTGGCCACTTCCATGGCCCACGCCACGGGCTTTGTGAGGGAAGTCTGGCCCCTGCCCTGCTACCTCAGCACTCTAAATCCTCAAGCCATTTTCGGATCTCCTTGATTTTAAAATGAGTCTGTTGTCTCCATAAATACATCCAGGTGAGTAATGAAGCAGGTAAGTAATAAATATCTTCAAACATTTTTGGTGCACTTGTGGCATCACCAGCCTCCACACTGAAACCTATTTTGGGTGTGAGTCCCTCCTACGTTTGTGAGGTGAATGCAACACCGTGACATTCCATTCATCCAGCTTCTTCAGAAGCTAATAACTATTTCACAAAGGATACACCCAGAGATGACTGTGTAACAATTTAATACTTGTTAATTACAATTAACAGAACAAAAATGCTTAAAAAAAGGTGTTCAAACTTACTCTTAAGTAAAGCAAGAGAGAAGCTGCATTAATTGAATCATGAGAGCTAGTAGAGCATTGAATATTTGATTTTTAAATTTCAACATTGCAATTTAGAATATTTCAAATTGTGGGTTAATCCTTTAATGAAACTTTGTCAACTATTAATATATGAATTTTGTTAAAATCAGAAACAGCTTATTTGATGTTTTGTTTTACAATTACATTTGTTAAAAAAGGAACCCAAATGGAGGAAAAACATATTATCTCTGAAAATATGTGGATTGAAATGCTTTTACATATTAATGAAAACAAAGAAATAACAACAAGAAAAGCTAAGATGGAGAATATTCTAGTCTTAGCAAAAACTTCTGAGCTTAGCTGGCATCATAGAGAAGAGTCAATTGAAGTATCAACAATTTCAAAGTTGTTGAATATAAAATACAACAATAAAGAATATCATAAAAATTTTTATCAAGAAAGGTTAGACATTATTGAAAGAAAAATAGATGTTTTATAAAGCAACAATCTTATAAGAAAGATGAAGTTAAAAATTGATGGAAATATGTGAATATGAACTAAGAAAAGTTATTCAGCTTGTTTTAATGTTGCAAAGATCAGTATAAATTAATTTATTTAATATATATTTATTTTATTTTTATCCATAATTTTATTTGGAAATATTTTCCTACTTTATAGGTTCACAAATACAGTAAAATTATTTTTCCATCCATAAATTAAAATTTTTATTAAAATATTTTATACCTTTTCACTATCATAATGCCAATAAATTATATGTCATCTTCTATGACGTGAATGTCTGTGTCCCTTCAAATTCATAATAAAACTTAATCTCCACTGTGGCAGTATTAAGAGGTAGATAGGGCCTTTGAAAGCCTGATTAAGGCCTGAGGGCTCCACCCATGTGAATATGACTAATGCCTTATAAAAGAAGCTCAGAGAGCTGCGTTCCTCTTCACCTATTCCATGATGTAAGGACAAAGCAGTCATTACCTCCAGAGGACTCAGCTACAAGTCACCATCCCAGACACAGACAGCCCTTACCAGACACTGAATCTGCCAGTGCCTTGATCTTGACCTTGGACCTCTCAGCCTTCGGAACCATGAGAAATAAATGTATTTTGCTTAGAAATAACCTAGTCCAAGGGATTTTGTTACAGCAGCAGGAACTGAAGAAGAGCACATAAAAGATTAGGGTGTCTCCACAAAAGAAAAATAAATAAATAAATAAATAATAAATAAAAAAATAAAAATTCCATGATTCTCTTATATCTTTTATTTTAAAAAGTCAGAATTTTCTATTTCTTCTGTTAAACTTGCATTCAGTGAAGAACGATTTTAAAATAGAAATTAAATTGAGCATTTAAAGCCCAGAACATGAGAACGCATTTTAATCTTTATCATATCCCCTTGTTGCATTGGCTGATTTAACCTCTGATTCAGAGTATTTTTCACAATTTGTAGTCTATGAGTAGATGCTTGCTGTGAAGTTTAACCTTTTAAAATTGCATGTGCTATACCCAAATGCATTATTTTTTTAGGGCTGCTGTAATAAAAATTTATTTTGTCACAGTTCTGGGGACTAAATATCTGTAATCCAGGCATTGGCAGGGCCATGTTCTTTCTAAACAATCTAGGAGAAAATGCTTTCCTTGCCTCTACCAGCATTGATGTTTCCTAGAGATCCCTGACTTACGGCAACATAAATTTCTACCTCTGTCTTCACATGGCCTTTCTCTGTGTGTCTCTGTGTTCAAATCTCCCTCTCATTCCTTAGAAAGACATCAGTTACTGGATTTAGGACCAACTCTAAATCCAGGATGAATTCAGCCAAAGATCCTAAAATAATCAGATCTGCAATGACTTTCTTTCCAAATAAGGTCAAATTCTGAGGTTCTTGGTGGATATAGATTTTTGGGGAACAAAATTCAACACGCTAGACCCAGACAAAAAAGAAAGGAACACATAATCTTAGGACCAGCTTCTGTGAGAGTGGCTTGTTTCTGCTTTTGTTGATTCTGGGCACCAAAGACTTGACTATTAAAAACACATTTTTTCATCTAAAGTTTATATCCTTTAATTTCAGACACAGTTCATTAACCACAACCTTTTAATGGTGATGGAAGGTTTGTTAAGAATGAATAGATCCAAAGAGGTGAAGGATTACTACATACACATGTACATAGCTTACCGCCAAATCCCAAACCCAAAGCTGATGGGCTCTGAGTTGCAATACCGACTTCAAGGTTCTTATCACTAAGACCCTGATGGTAATCCTTTATAAATGTTGCTCAGGGAGTGGTGTCTGTCCTGATCCAGTCCGGATGTTCTTCTGAGTTCTAAGCAGTTTTAGTTTAATGCAGTCTCTAGGGCTTTCCCTTCTTTCTTTAGGGATTCAGTTGCTAAAGCAATTCATGTGTTTCTAGAACACGTTGGTCAATGGGCATTAATAAATTTCAGATGTGTCAAACTCTGCAACCTTTGTGTGCATAACAAATGAACTTGAGCACCTTCTTCCAAGTTCCCTTCCCCCTTTCTGGGTGTTCCAAGAATTCTCTCTTATGCATTCCCAAAATGTCACTGACTGTGTTCATCCTGCCACTGCTGGGCAACCCTGAGCACCCACAGGTACCTGTGTCACTACCTGACACTGTAGTCTACACAGCACTACATTCCACACGTCACTGCACTCCTGCACACAACACTGCACACCACACTGCATTCCACAGAAGCAACTTGTCTCCACAAGGAGGTCTGCGGGGCCACCACTGCCTACCCTTCCTGTACTGATACAGACAATTCCTCAAACATTTACAAAGAGACCAAATTAAATTTTCCATATGGAGTGGTCATTTTTATATGGTTAAAATGATGATTTTCAAAGGGTGAAGTGAATTCTATGTGAGCATGCTGTCTCTCTCTCTTTCTCTCGCATTGACATATAAGTGTGTGTGTCTGTGTATGTTGCTTTTAGAAAATAAGTAGAATATAATGTCCTTACTTTCTATGTTGCTTAAGGTTACAGTTTTAAATATTTTTGTAAAAAGATTAAGTTAATACCTAAATCTCGTCATTCTGATCTCTCTCAATAATTTGACCAACATCTGTAAACTACCAATCACCAACAAAATTCATAATAATTTTAATCTTAATTAAAATGTGTGGTAATTTTAGTATAAAGTACCAATGATTTAGAATATGAACATAATCATAGTCTTTTATGTTTTAATTGAACACAAATAAATAAATGAGCCTGGGGGCTCTATAAGAGATTGTGAATAATTCCTAACATGGAAGTCTTTTGCTAATATACCTGATTTATTTGACCCGTAAGTTGTTTTTAGGATTGAAAGGCCAGATGTTCTTCAGGGAAAAGTTTCTCATTAATCAAATTTAATGTCAGTTGGGTCAATCTAGTTTTAATTTTATGCTACATTATACATCCCTTAGGGTTCATTGTTCCTTTTTAAAATAATGTTGTATAGATTGGATTATTTAAATTAGCAGTCAAGGGTGTGCTTTCCTTTTTGTGCCGATATGCAAATTATTTAAAATTCTGTTTAGAAAAGCTTTTGTGTGCATCTTAATTATTTTTCATCTTTCCAAACATTAATAAAGGATAGCCAAAATGTGTTCTCAGTTGCAGAGAATATGGTGCCAAGTTTTTCAACTATAAAAATATTTTTCTACTTCTGTTGTTTTTCCTGGCTATGCTATTAAGAATTATCCTCCTTCTTAAAGCACATGCCTCATAAAGCAAGCGGGCCTAATTAGTCAGTTAGAGGTTAGACTATCGGGTGGGTGGCCTTGGAAGGGATATTTTAAACAAAGTTTTCAACCTAATTTCCTTTATTCTCCCTTTTAAAATAAAGGTAAATTTTAAAATAAAAATAGGACAAGTTTTATGTACTGTGACAGATTTAATGATGACTATTCATTGCACTTATTTTTTTTCCTCCTCCAGATGCCCCTGCAAAAGGATATAATATTATTTCCACTTACTTTTAAAATATATTTATTTGTACAAGTATCCTATAGTCCATAGCTTCACACACAGCTATCCTGTGGCTTCAGGATGGTCAATCATAAATAATATATTTTGTATTTACCTTATAAGAATTTACCAAGTGGGGTACTATATTACTCTGTAGAAAAAAATAAGACTTTGAAAATTTGTATTCCTACTTTATCAAAGCCAGAAAATTTAGCACAATTAAAGAAAGCAGCCCTCAATTTAGGTCTTTCAGGTCTTTGGAGATGCAAAGGGCATCCGTATGTGGTGATTGGAAGGAGAACATTTAGAGAAGAAAGAGAAAATATGATACCTAAAGTTGCAGGGATGGAAATGCAGTTTATGTGTGAGAAATAGCCAGTGGATTGGATAAGCAAAGTGCTCACTTTTTAGTGGAAAACAAATGGATGAAAGGATAACTCTATATTGAGTTTCAAGTATATGCCAGTAACTTTATATAAATTATTTCATTCAGTCACAGTAATGTTCTTAGGTACAGTCATTATGATTTCACAGATGATAACATTTAGAATAAGATATGTGGATTAAGCTGCCTGAAATCGCAACGCACATAACAAGTAGAGTCAAGAGTAGGTTCCAAATCAGTGTGTTTTGGGCTGGACTCTGTCCCCTAGATCATGCCGCCTTGTTAGGACAAGACCAGCAGGGATGTTTGGACCAGGGGATGGAGATGCTTACGTATCAGGAAAATCATTCTCTCAAGTCTTACCACCCCCCAATCATTGGCAGGATACATCTCTGCACCTTATGTCACAGGTATGCTTCTAAATTAATCTATTACCCTCTAATATTTCTTCATATCATCTAATCATTATGCAGCTTATAACTCTAAGCACTTGCCAAATTCGAACATATACTTATCGTTTTGATCCTATCTCTTCTTGACTTAAACAGAAATCTCACATGTTTAGCAGCTAAGTGTTCCCCTGTGGTCCCCAGGAAGGTTAAATTATTAATCCCAATTAACTCATGTCATTTAGTGCATGATTCTGTGTTAGAATCTTATTCCATAAAATCAGTGTTCCCCAACTCTTAGGTGCACAGTAGAAGCACATGGGAAGCTTTCAAAAATAAGAAATATCTACACGTCTGGCAGATAATCTTTTAAAAATGATCTTGAGGAGGCCCAGGAATCACTGAGCTTTAAAGCAACTCAGTGTGTTCTAACATGCAGCCCGGGTTGAGAATGACTGTCCCATAGCATAGTGGGTTAGATTTATATCTCAACCCACCTATACTCCTACATTTTCAAGAGCAGGCACTGATGCTGTCGTCCTTTGAAGTATCTATGTATAAACCATAGCCTGTAATACCACTATAATAAGAAAAAGTTGTGGAAGAGAAGGAAAATTTAGCAAAGGATGATTATGTATGGAGGAAATGGAAGAAACAGAAGAACATAATGCCAATCAAGTTAGGGGAGAAAAAGCTCAAAGAGGTCGACATCAAATGCAGAAAATATTTTGTATATTCTGTAGAAAACGATGTCTAACAAATGGGATTTGCATATGTAGAGTTGATTATTACTGTTATCCAAGAGGACCATTCAAAACTGGAGTGGTGGTGGTATAAGCCAACGTGAAAAGGATTAAAGAATGAATAATAGGCATAGAATTGGAGAGAAGTGTACCTATATTATAATTAGCATTATTAATAGCATTATTATTGGTATGCACGACTGCAATTCCTCTATGAGCAACCTCTTTACCACTAGCTAATGTCTGGGGAAAAATCTATAAACATCGACTATGGAAGGCTTACTTGGCTATCCTTCTTAGAAGAAAATCTAATGTATTTTAGTGTCTTTGTTTCTTTAGTGTCTTAACCCGGGAGTCATTGAACACGAATGTGGAGAATGATTACGGAGCTAAGGAAACTTGAACATTTTAAATTGTTACAGAAGGCTGCTTACAGAATGTGAAGATGTTTCTTTCAGAAATAGTTTCCTCTATTGGCATCTGTGAAACAAAGCCCTCTCTGCCTTCAATCTCTCTCTCTCTCTCTCTCTCTATATATATATATACATACACACACACATACACATGTATGCAGTCATGCACTATATAATGGCGTTTTGCTTAACAACAGACTGCATGTATGAGGGTCACCCATGTAATTATAATGGAACTGAAAAAATTCCTATCACCTGGTAACACAGTAGCCATCCTAACAAAACAGCACAACACATTACTTTGTACTGATGTCAGCATAAACACACTACTGCACTGCCAGTAATGTAAAACATAGCCAATATAATTATATGCTATATATTATGCTTGATAACAATAATAAAAAACTATGGTACAGGTTTATGTATTTGTTATACTATGATTTTTATCATTATTTTAGAGTGTATTCCTTCTATTAAAATGGTTAATTGTAAAACAGCCTCAGGAAGGTCCTTCAGGAGATATTCTAGAAGAAGGCTTTGTCATCACAGGGGATGACAGCCCCATGTCTGTTATTGCCCTTAAAGATCTTGCGGTGGGACAAGATGTGGAGGTGGAAGACAGTGATATTGATGATCCTGACTCTGTATAGGCCTGGCCTAATGTGTGTGTTTGTGTCTTAGTTTTTAATAAAACACTTTAAAAAGTATAATAAAAATTAAACGTAGAAAAAATCTTATAAAGTAAGAATATAATGAAAAATATTTTGTACAGCTGTACAATGTGTTTGTGTTTTAAGCTAAGTGTTATTCCAAAAGGGTCCAAAAGTTAAAAAAATAAAAAGTTTGTAAAGTAAAAATGTTACAGTAGGCTAAGGATAATTTATTGTTGAAGAAAGAAAAATATTGTTTTATAGATTTAGTGTAGCCTAAGTGTAGAGCATTTACAAAGCTTACAGTAGTGCACAGTGATGTCCCAGGCTTTGCATTCACCACCACTCACTGACTCAGCCAGAGCGTGTTCCAGTGTGGCAAGCTCCACTCATCGTCAGTACTCTGCATAATATTCATTTTTCATCTTCTATACCACATTTTTATGGTACCTTTTCTATTTTTAGATATGCCTTGATACAAAAAATATCATTGTGTTACAATGGCCTACAGTGTTTGGTACAGTAATCTTCTGTACATGTTTGTAGCCTAGGATCAATAGGCTGTACCATATAGCCTGGGTGTGTAGTAGGCTGTGCCATCTAGGTTTGTGTAAGTGCACTCTATGACATACACACAACAGTGAAATAGCCTGGGAACACATTTCTAAGAACATTAAGTAACACATCACTGTGTGTACACACACACACACACACACACACACACACACAATATTACAGGTCCTGTCCTTAGGATATATTCTCCAACGTCCTCCTTTGGTATTTTCTTTGTACAACCCCATTACATCCTTTCAAAGCATTGAATATACACCCATGATTTTTAATCACCATTTATATGGTTATGAGAACAAAATCTGTTATATGTAGCATTGTAAACTTGCTCTAGACCTAACTTTCTAAAAGCGTGGGGGCCAATCTGTCACATTCAACATGTCCTAACTCACACTTACACTTCTGTTCGACTCTCTGGCTCTGCCCTTTTCCTAGAGCAGTTAGTGGCACGGGATCCCTTTCTGTGAGTGACCTGCTACCAGTTACCGCTACGCTGGCTCCAGACACCTCTGAGCGACTGCAATTCCTTTATGAGTGTGCTCTTTAACTCTAGTTCCTTTCCCTAAATCCTCTAATCTGCTCTATCAAGACCTAAATTCCAAAATATGTACCTATTTATGACATTGTTCTATTCGCAAACCTCTAGGTATTGTTCATTCTGTTCAGAATTAATTCCAAACACTGAAATATATGTCAATGACCCTGCTTTTCCAGAACCCTCTTTAATACCTAAGAATGAATTCTTAGCTCAGATGGCACAAGAAATTTTATTTTTGGAACACCTTAAATTGTACCCTTGAGTCTCTATACAACATGACTTTCTTTTATAAACTTGATAATTAATAATAAAATATATATCAGGCAATTTTCAAGGCACTCGGGATTGTATGCCTCTATTGCAAAAAGCAAATAAATATTTAACTCTCTGTGCTGAGAACAGTCTTTGACTGGAACTTTATTTACCACTTAAAACCATTTCTTATGTCTGAGTAATTTATGCATTTGTCTCCAACCTTATGTTACAAATTTCTAGGAGACAAATTTACTAGTTCTTTATTACCCTTGTTTCTTTTTCTACATATTGCATATATTAATTGTTTAATAAATGGCCCTTTAGTTGTATTATTCAATTCTTTAATTGCATTAATCAGGGAGGGAAATCTTACAGTACCATTACATTTTAAATCAACTCCATACCATTCTGTAGTTTGAAGGAGTTTCACAGCATTCATCACTGGACAGCGAGAACCTAATGAGTCATCATCTGGAGTAATATCCCCTGAGTTTTTTGACAGTGAATCAGGAGCTTATTTTTCTCATTGTTCAAATTTATATTTCCATTTGTAGATTTGTATAGTTTTAATTTTAGGACTTATATAGTTTTCTTTTGTGAGTCAACTGCACATATCTTTAGAATATGAAGAACATTTATATAAAAGAATTGGTAACATTAGCAGGGCATTCCTTCACCAGTGAATAAATCCACTTCATTGTGTAGTTCACTGTATAATTTCTAATATTATGTGAAATTTGATCCTTGTAAGTTATAAGGTTAATATATCACCTTGCTGATTTTAATAAGTATTGCAATAATTAATTTTACTGTTCTGCTGTGGAGCATCCCTACTCTCCAAAACCTTATTAAATATTAAAAAGAATGGCAACCACAAGGTAGAAATGAGGTTATTAGAATGTAAAACATAATTTAAATCTTTTAGAAATACCTGTTGCTTACTTTAGCAAAGTGCTATTTCTTAATAAGGAGGTAAACTCTTGGGACTGAAAAATAATTCTCTTAAATTAATATTTTGATGGTTGAAGTAAAAATGAATGGGCTGGGATTAAATTTTCAATTATAGTGCACACAGTTTCTGAAATTACCTGTAAGTGCATTGGCAAAGGATTTTGGAGTTGGCTCTGTTGTATACATCTGAAAAGAGGAGACTGCCTTCTGCAAATCCCAAACTCAGTGGGTTTGGCTAAAATTACATTTGGATTATTATTTATTCTCCACTTGTGTTTAGAGAAATAGAAAGATTTCATCAGTGTCATCAGATAAGCTCTGTGTTCAGGTAGGTGGCAGGATATGTGAAAATAGAAAGTGGATCAGGTTCGCCTTTGCCCCAGTCACAGTTAAAAGTTTGGTGATTGTTTGTTTATTTTTAATGTACATAAGTCTCCATCCAAAAGAACATGTTACATATTTGTGCTTTTTGAGATTGTGATTGTTGTTGACCACATCACCAAATATTATTTAAAAATAGCCTTCCTTTTCTCATATCAAATCCAATTCAAAATGAATTGAAATGCAAAATTCAATTGAAATACAGCATTCCCTTAAATAATCATATAGAAGAGAGCTTTGAGATGTTGTTTATTTTTTTACATATTTGGGGGATAGACCTGGGCTTTCTAAAATGCATTCATTTTCCACTCAAAAAAGCATAAAAAATTGAACTTTTTCCTTCCAAGAAAACACCGGGTTTTTTTTTTTTTTTTGAGAATATATGTCATTTGTTTACTTCAAAGTAAGTTACCTGAATCTTAATAAAGCAGAATAAAACACCAAACACCATGACACTACGTTAAGCTAATACAATGGCATCTGCAGCTATGTTCTTCATTCTGAATGGAAACAAGGTTGATCACAGTTCTCACAGACAACTTATTAAAATTAGGAAATTGTCAGGAAGACTCCAACAGAGACATGACATTTACTTTTTAAAGTTGTCCTCAGTTGAACAATAGATATTTGGATAACTTTTTATTCTCTACTTGGGCTCGGCTGGAAGAAATTTTTACCACAAAAGAAGCCTGATTTTATGCATGTTTGACTTAATTCGGAAGGATTTATGAATACCACAGTAGCCTGTTTGGTTTGGCCGTGAATAATATGAGTAGATAGCTTTCCTTTCTTTTCAAGTTGAAATTTCTGATGTTTTCTTAGTAACTCTTTTTAGTGAAACAGACTTTTGTTTTTTAAATTCCAGGACCCAAACATCAAACACCCTTATTTGTTCATTTTTTTCCACACACTTCCTGAAATGTGTGAGAAACTATGACTTTTGCAAATAAAAGATCTCAAAATATAAAATAAATGTGGCTAAGTCAAAAATACAGTGCCAACTCAGACTTAATATTTTATTTTATTTCATAGAATAACTAAAAGGAAACAGCTGTGGAAATAACTATATCAGAGTAACACACACGTGTGAGCACACACACACACACACACACACAATTGGTGGCATTGAGAAATATGATTGTAATTAAAACATAGCCTGTGTGTAGCTTTGGAGCAGAGATTGACTTGGATCAATATAATTTAGTAGGTATTTATAGTTCAAATCATAACAATAGATATTTTGGTAATTATAGCTTTCTTTTTCACACTTTGAAATTACTTCAGTGGGTGATGGTAGTGTTATTTTACATGAAGGTACTATGTTCAGTCTGGTGAGAAGAAATGAACACACTTAAAATTCTTATTGCCACATATTCTTTGATTTGGAATTTGTGGGTAGGTTCTCCAGAACAAAAACATCTCTTCTCTGAAACACAGACATATTAAGGCACATGGTGCAGATCATCATTTGGCAGATAGTTATAGAGGACAGATCTTATGTCCGGTTCTGCATGAGGTGTAAGGGATTGTGAGGGATATGGAGACAGTTTAGACACGATTCCTGACTGAAAGGAGGCTAAATACATAGAGTGTAAGGGCATCCTTTATGGGGATAGCGTTCCCAAAATTGCATTTAATTATCCTCTCAATCTGCAGCCTCCAAGTAAAGATTGTGAGGACCTCAGCTTTGAGATAACAAAATGTTTCACAGGATAATTTCAAGAACTTCAGGAATTTAAGACATAAAAAAAAGAAAATGTTTTCATACTTCATAAATTTTTACTATCACATAAAAAAGAAAGCTAACAAATTGATTATGGCATTGATCACCTTAATTTATATAAAGTAACTATAATTCCTTTAAAAGGCAGTAATGTGATCCTATATTAATACATAAGACATTTTTTTTGTCATGGTATAAGTCTGATTTCAAATTTTTTACTATGTTGAAACCAAATGTTCAGCTACAGGTGCCAATGTCTTTTCAAAGTAAGGGTATTTGTTATTAGATGCTTAAACTCATGAGTTTCCTTTTGGTTTGATTTAGTGTGAAAAAGATTGTGTTGTGATAAAACAACTGACTGTTCACTATAGTTTCATCTTTTTTTATTTTTTAGTTAGTATTAATGACCACATTTTGGATTAGATTCATGCTTAACCTGCTGACGAGAACTCCTCACACCTGAATACTTACAAAGAAGAATTATTGTCTGCCATCGGCTTTCTTTAATTTAACTTAATCTCCTTTCCAAATCTTGACATTGTCCTGAAATTGCCATTATCAATATAAGTAAAAAGAAGGGTAAAAAAAAAAAAAAAACACATTTTAATGAAACATTTCCTTACATGGACAAAAATTTTAGCCAAGGATTGCAGAAGATAGCAAAAATGATATCTGAAAATTTTAACAGTTGTAATATATATTTGAAAACTTCCTTGAAGATCTTTATTTATATTACATAAACACCAAATCAATAAACGAATCTACAGTGTCAGATACTCTGTGATTCCTTCCATTATGAGAAATGTTCCTCTACAGATGAGAATGTGAGCTTCGATGTTAAGAGATAATTATGCTTTATTTTCTAGAGACTCAAACTTAATTTCTGGTAAATGAAAACTGTATCTTTCACAAGCAGCACTGAAGCAAGTTCTATTTTAAAACAAAATTTAAATTAATTTGCTTTATATGCACACTGTGAGTATTTACATGTGCCTTTGTATGATACTCACCGAAGCACAGTGTTTCTTGGGATATTTTCTGAAGACTTAATAAAATGTGAAACTTTCATCTACTATTGAAAACTTAATAAAACTGGGATTCATAGTGGGAAAAAAATGTCTGAAGTTAATATCTTAGCTTCTGTACGTGACATTCAGGGGATGATTATAATTTGTTCTGTGGGTAGTCTAAAAATTAATTTTCTGCTTCTTTATTTATTAGGTTTTTCTTTCTCACACTGTTTAGATAGGTGTTTTTTTCTGGTATCTTTTATTAGTGTAGAAAAAAATACAGACTTGAAGAAAGAATTCAAAATCCTTAGCCAATACTGTTTCTTAGTGCTCATTTAGTACACATTCAAATAATTTCACAAAGAAGGGTTTAAGTTTTGTTACCCAAGCTCTAATATGATTTTTCCCCTCTTTAGGGTCATAATATGTCATTGTTTTCAAAGAAACAGTCTCAAGGAGGAAAGATGATGCAAATTTACATACTTGAAAAAAATAAGTGTTTTGTTTTGTTTTGTTTTGTTTTGTTTTGTTGTGTTATCGTAGTTAATTGTTCTCCTCTCAACTTGAGGGAAAGGGATGAGTCAGTGTCAAGATACACACACTCTTCTATGGATTGGGCAGGCCTGTCTGCCTACTGGGTCATCATGACCTTGAACTGAGTAGCTAAAGGCAACGTGGGTGTTTTTACAAGTCGCAGAGCAGGTGATCATTCGCTAGGACCCTGAACGCTAGCACGTTTGTAAGCTTCAGTCCCTCGGTGGTCGGTGCTGTTTATGAGGTCTCACTCAACTATTTAAAAGCAGGATTATTATCTGTTTGGCACAAGTCAATGCTGCCATTTCTTTAGGACAGAGTTGGATGTCAATGCCTCAGTATCCTTTTCTTTAAAGTGAGAATGAGAATAATATGTATTCCATAGAATTAGTGTAAGGAATGCATTGATAGTGCCTAGTAGATATCAATCTGCTGTGTATTATGACTTTTTAATTTTTTGAGCAAAATGAATTTTTATTGTTGAGCTTTTATCCCTATTTTGTTTCTTTATAATGACCAAATATTATGCTGAAAAGTTAAAAAAAAATAAATATTTTTGTTGTAAAATTGAAATAATATAACCCAGGAACAGATCTCAAAAGAAGATGAAAACAGGAGTAGCTTAAAGATAGTGCTGGCCAGAATTCCTGAGTTTTCGATGATAAAAGGGTTCTTCTGTATTGCTGCCTGATTTCAGATGCTCATCTGACTCCTACAGTCATGCCGGGCTCCACTTCTTTCATAAATATGGCTCTCATTGATCATCAAGACTTGCAGGTTAACTGATTTATTTTATTTTTTGGTGGGGAAGAGGTGGGTATGTTGTAATTAATTGGAGAATTAATCAGATGATCCCTGGAAAGAATGTCTGCCTTTGTTCTAATAACATAAACAAAATGAGAAAAAATTGAGGATAAATTTTGCATCATCATAATAATAGTAACAGTAATATCAGAGTAGGTTGGAGGCTGTGGAAATTATATTTTTGATATTATATTTTTTACATACATATATTTATAATATAGGAATATATTTTTATATTCCAGATATAAATTTTGATAAAATAGTTCTATCTGTAGTAAAATCAGTTGGGAAGATATCTATAAGGAAAGCAGAATGTATTATGTTAATAGATATTCTCTTCTGCTACAAAGAAATATTTAAGAACCTATTCTACAGCATCTGTACCAAAACTTACTTGGCAGTTTTGTTTGCTATGCTATTTAAGGTTAACAAAAAAGAATTTGTTACAACACAAAATTTGTTAGGAAAAGTTATATTCACTCAGTGTCCACTATAGACTAAGCACAGTTCTGGACGCTAGAGCAAGACGATGAACATAGCAAGAATGTCTTTGTCTCCTCAAGCTTATAGTCCAGTCAGGAAGACAGAAAATGAACAGTAGAAAAAATTACTTCAGAGGGTAAGTGCTAGGAAGAAACAAAACCAGGGAACATGGAAAACAGAATGAAAGTGGGTAGGGTGTTGGTAAGACGTGGATCTGTGTGATAAAAGGAGCTACCTCTGAGCAGGTGGAGATGAGAATGACGGACGGGATGGTGGAGCTCAGACCCTGTGGCAGGTACAGCTCTGATGTGTGTGAAGAACAAAGCGGAGGCCCCTGTAGTGTGTATGACAGGGCAAGACCTGGGAGATACGGCTTGAGCAGGAAGCAGAAGCAGGTCCTGGGAAGACTTGATAGGCCATGGGAAAAGTGCCATTGGAGAGCTTTAAGTAAGGCAATACAATGATGTGATTTGTGTTTTTAAAATGAATATAATAGAAGTGATTCTTGATGAACTATATTTACGTAGTCACATACACGTTAAGGAAGACTATCTATACTGAACTTTGAAGATTAAGGTATAATGACGATACTTATAAAAGATTCAAGAATCCAACTCTCCACAAAGAAACAAAATTTATTCTTTACCTCTAGTATTAGAATTGATATCATGTAATATTTAGCATTCTTATCAGTACTTTGAATTTTGACGATTATTATTCAAAAATAATATCTAATTATGACAGATTTATCAATGAATTAGATGTTACTTTATCCCTCCATTTTCAGAATATAAACCAATCATTAGAGATTGATCTTCCCTGCATAACTGAGTTATTTGTTTATGAATATTTTATGTTTATAATTTACATGCAGTGATAGACAGAAAAATGGATTCCCCAAAGATGTTCACTTCCCTAGAACCGGTGACTGTGTTACTTCACAGGGTAAAAGAGTCTTGTAGACTGTTTTGATTAAGTCAACAATCTCATAATGGGGACACCTTGGATTGTCCTGGGTGGTCCTGCTGTAATCACAGAAGTCCATGTAAGAGGAAACAGGAGGTCAGAGGGGAGAAGGCAGTGTGACACACGAGGCAAATGCAAAGAGGTGGCCCGAAGATGAGGAATGCTAGCAGCTTCTGGAAACTGGGAGATAAAGGAACATATTCTCCCCCGGAGCCACCAGAAGGAACTAGCTTAGCTAACACCTGGATTTTAGACCAGCAAAGCTCATTTCAGACTTCTGACCTCCAGAAATGTAAGTAAATACATTTGTGTTGTTTTAAGCTAGTTAATTTGTAGTAATTAGTTTTAGTGGAAAGTAGAATCTAATACACAGGCTAAACAGTACTAGTAAGATACAAAAGATAAGATGACTTTCTAAAATATTAAAAATAGTAATAATAATATGTAGTCCTAATTCTCTCCTAACAAGTTGGAAGAGCAGAATTAGGCATTGCTTGGAGAATGTGAAATAAACACCTACTTCGTAAACAACTTTATCAGAGTTTTTGTGGCACATATTTAAAAGCAAACATAATAGCTTTCCCCTAAAAAAGCACTCAGTTAAAAATAACCTTTGAGGATTTTAAAGAATATTAATTTTAGAATATTATTTATGTTCATTATTTTCTTGCCTCCCTCATATGTTTTAGGAGTATAAAGTATGTAGTTCATGGAATTTACTAAAACAAAGGCATCCCTTAACCAGCCTGCGTATCTGTGGTCTTTAACTGGTGCCTTAATGGTGAAAGAAGCACTCAAATGTGTTTATGGCTGAAAGAATGGAGCTAACGCATCTAGCAAGGTTCTGATCATGGATAGATTTCATCCTTTGTGTTATGAATAGTGCAGTGTATTTGTAAAACGACGTACCACAGTCTGGTTTACTGCAATACGCGTTAGGTGGATAATGTTTATGCACTGTCTTATTTCTCAAATCACTGCTTTAAAGCCCTATAAACCTTAACCAAAGTAATAAGGCTCATTTTGGCTTAAGGAACATTACTTTTTGTCATTGTAACAACTACAAGTACAAATTCAAGGAGCCTTTTTTTTTTTTTATGTGCAATGTTCACTTTTTGCTTTGAGTTCCAGCTGTGAGTGGAATTAACTTTAAAAATAAAGAAAATAGTCTCTGCAGCTGGAGAAGAGGGTTCAGAGCTCACTTGAATCAGACACAGTTGGTGCAAGGAGAAAATATCATGAATATCCTTCCACTACTTTTGTGTCACTGTAGGAGGCCTTTGTAGAAAGAATCCAAACATTATTCTGCCTTCTAACTGAATGGATGGGTATCAGTGCTTATGAAAACCTGTTCTTAGGGAAGTGCTGGCTTTGGTCACCATTTTACTGTTTAAGAGGGAGTTGTCTTTCAGGGAAATATACTCTAGCAGCAAGAGCAGGATCACATATCTAAGTCACCTGGATTCTTGAATTCAAAGCCTGAACGGTGGGATGGTGCGTAATGCATTCTCTGGCGACTCTGTTCACTGAGCTTCCACTTCTGGTATGGGATTATTTTAAACATCATATTTGTATGCCATTTAGGTATTGTAATTACCATATATGCACTGATTAAAATCTGTAATGAAATTTACTTTTTACTCCATTTAAGAATATAATTTATAGTATCTCCAGATGTATTAAATTATGTCCCTGTGTTAATTTTAAAAACTAAACAACTAACCAATCTGTTTTTGCTGTAACTTGAAATGAGATATCACCTAACTCCAGGGAGAATGGCTTTTATCAAAAAATCCCAAAACAAAAAAAATGTTGGCATGGATGTGGGGAGATAGAAACACTGTCAATGAGACAGCAAACTAGTACAACCTCTACGGAAAGTAGTATGGAGATACTTAGGGAACTAAAAGTAAACCTACCATTTTATCTAGCAATCCCACTACTGGGTATTTACCCAAAGAAAGGAAGGACATTTTATAAAAGAGACACCTACACCCAAATGTTTATAGCAGCAC
>CAUYRT010012597.1:0-61648 GCA_963574885.1 Lepilemur ruficaudatus
ATAAAATTCCTGTACAATTTTAGGTCGGGGCCACTCTCTGTTACTGCTTGGCGGACAGAGGTGGTCGCCGGCCGGCTAATAAAGACTCTTAATTTGACATTAAATTTTTGTGATCTGTTTGCGCGCGTCCACCCTATAACAAGCCGGTTTATCAACAGTTATCAAGTTCAGCATGTCCATAAGCAGGCCTCATCTGGAACACTAGAATCTGATGTCTAGACAGAGTATAGGAAAATTTGCTTCCAGAACAAGTGTGGTAAAACTATAAACACAGAGGTGGACAAAGGAGGTGGCGAAAAGTAAGGCAAGAGAGGAAAAAAAATAGAAATGATGTTCCAAAACACTGAGATTTGGGAAAGGGATGGAAAGAAATGAGACAGTTGGAATAGTAGAGTGCTTGTGAAATTGACAGAGAACATAGGGATTTGCCATTCCCTCTGTTACAATTTACACAGACAATTTAGGGATTTTCAACCAGCATTTTAAAAAGTATGATATGCCATAGAATAAAAATACAGAAGGTATACCATGGAAGGACAAATACTGTTTTGGAAACATTTTTCAATATATGTAAACATATAATAACTATTGTTATAAATATGTATAAAATAAATGTTCACACACACACTCAGGCCCCGGTTTGTTTTGTAAACTATTTTGGACGTTAATTTTGACTATTTTGGACTGTGGGTCTTGGTCCAAAGTTTGAAAGCCCCTAGAACACAAGACCCAAAAGGATCCTGGCAAGGTAAGTTCAAGGTCAAGTGAGAGTCCCTTTTCTCTCCCTCTGCCATCCAGAGCAGTTAGTGAAAAGAAAAGGAAATGGCGTGTGGGGGAGGGGACACCAGCATGAGGCCAAGAAAGGAGCAAGGGCACGTCAGGACAGGGAGGTGCCGGGAGCCTTCCGCCTGAATGGTCGATTGAGGAACTTGAGGAGGTTAATTTTGAGTGCTTTCCTCAAATGCTAAACCGAAAGAACTTTCGCGATCCCCGTCCCCGAAAAGCCTACAAAAGTGAGGGATTCACTTTGCTCCCTGAGGTGACCCTACAAGGGATCAGTCCCTGTAAAAGGAATTATTACTATTATTATCAGGGGCCAAGTGCAGGGAGGTAGGCGGGGCGTGGGAAGCGCGGGAATGCCGGGCCGGGCGGGTCCGCACAGAGACTCACATCGTGTTCTGCAAAGCCCACGGGAGGGAACAAGCAGTTCTGCGGTTCTCTCCACAGGGGAAAGCCCCAGGGCACGGGTGGAGGTGAGCTCTTTCCGCCGGCCAGCGAAGCTCTCTGCTAATGGGAAGCACCCGCCTCCATCCCCAGCCTTGCTGTTGGCTCTGCTGTCTGCTCGCCGGCCTCCCACGTGACCTCATCCGCGGGCCACCGCCTCCGCCGCGCCCAGGCCCCGCCCCCGTGACGTCTACCGCCCTCCGATTGTCCCAACATTCATCCTCTTTCCGCGTTAGTTGATTGGCCGTCAGGGCAGACAGCGCCCCCCCTCCGCCACGCCCCTGGAGCCGTGGGGAACGCGGCGGGGGGCGGGGCTTGGGCCGGAGGGGCGGGGTGAGAAGGCTGCGCGCGGGTAAAGGGGCCGCCTTAGCGCGGTTCGAGCGTTCAGTGGACACGCGCCGCCTCGTTCTCGCGACTCGCCACTCGCCCCTCCCCCGCCTGCCGCCGTCACCCGGGAAACCGGTCGCAGTCGGTGGCCGACTTGAAGCTGGTTTCATGGCAGCCGCGAAGAAAGCAGTTTTGGGGCCATTGGTGGGGGCAGTGGACCAGGGCACCAGCTCCACGCGCTTTTTGGTGAGCCCAGGGTGACATCTGAAGAGGCTCTGAGCCGGGGCGGGAGCCTGGGTACGGAGGGGCTGGGTGTCGCGTCCCCATCCCGTCTCTCTCCTGGCTGCGGCCCCCGGCCGCTGGGCAGGGGAGGGAGGCCGGAGCCGGACCTGCCACGCTTTGGCTGCCCCACCCGGGCCTGGGGACCTCGGCTTTCCGCGACCCCCGCGGTCGAGTTGAGCAGTCTCAGCCTTGGTGTTGGGGCTGTGTCACTTTCTAACGGGGGGACTCTTCCCCCAAGGGAAGCTGGGACTCTCCGAGCATCCGCGCAGAGCGACCCGCCTGAAGCAGGGGACAGGTGGCCACATTGACCGCTGCAGCGGTCTTCCCCAGGAGCATTTGGCCTGCGAGGCGCAGGACGTCCTTGGATGGGGGGAAAGCTGTGTCACGGCTGTGGTAGTCTAACACAGCGTCCTTTCCAGCAGTAGACGAATAAAGTATTAGCGTGATGATGCGTTGTCATCCTCTCCCACAGAAGGGAGGGTTGAATACTCAGGGAGGTGGCAGAACAAATTAGGAAACAGTCACACTATATTGCTTTTGCCAGAATCTTTATTTAATGTCAAAGACTCGCAAATTTCAGTTCTGATACTTTGCCCATTACAAACAAATGATTATCCTCTCTGCTCTTCACAGCATAATGTGAGAGGAAAATTCTGTTTCATTTTATTTATCATGTATGACAGCAGAGTTTTACCATTAAAAAAGTACTATTTAAGTGACTCTGCTGATTAATTTGTTTTGTGCAGTTAAGAAACTTGCTTTTAAAGTGATCTAGCACTGAATTCAGTAAGATAATTTAAAAGTAATTTAAATGAGTGCTTGCTGGTAAAAGCCCATGCTTTCAATGGACATTTGAACAACCTGGCAAGTTGATGTTAATATTTAGTGATTATTTAGCTCCCTCTTCACTTCTTTACCTCAAATCATTTTTTCCTGCATTATTTAGTATGTGTATGTATATATATACACATATATACAAATATATATGTGTATATCTATACATATATATACACAACATATATATTTTTTCAAGGTTTGGTTTAGCAGGCACTTGACTAAAAACTGCATTTGTGCTTTGATCCTGACAAAAGCGCCTCTAAAGTGAGAAGCTTTTAGTCCAATTTTAGTTTGAATCTTATTTAATGACTTACCCCTGGTTTGAGCTGCCAAGACATAGTTCTATCATCTCGTGGATTGTTTATCTTTTTATCACCCAGGGCAGGTTTCACTTTGTCTTATATTCATGTAAATGTTTATAAAGCAATACTGAATCATAAGTAAGAAAGTCTGCCCAACTGGATTTCATTAATATATAAAATACACAATCTCATTACCATCTTCCCAACTTAAGAAAGACATGTGTGCCAGCTAACTGTGGGTTGATTTTAAAGCCATATTCAAGAATTGCCCACAAAAGTACCTGCAGGGGCCAGGCAGGTAGAAAGGGGGAAGCAGACTGGAGAGATACCCAGGCCAAGGGGACAGCGAGTAGTTGCCGAGGAGGAACGCAAAGCCAGATCTTCAGATTCTTTAAGTAAAGCTGATAGTCTAGAGTTTTCTGTGAAATCTTCTGATTTTTAAATGTTGACAACTTGTTCATAAAGCATTGTGGAGGCCAAATCAAGCACGACAATTGTTCTCAAGTTTCTATAGCTTTTGCGTTATATGAAAGTGGGTAAAACATTTTGTAACTTTGTAGACTTCATTTTTAGGAGTCAGCCTGATTGTCCTTACCTTCTTTTTCACTCTATTATTGCTGTCCGTGTAGCCCAGCAATCTTCTTTATCTACTGCAGGTTGTTCCTGGTTCCCCAGATTCTGTTGCCCCAACGATATCTTTCTACAGTGATGAAGAAGGAATTGATCAACCTCATATTACCACAGTTAGTTGTTTTGTGTGTGACAGAAACAACATGAGCCTTCAAAAATTGAGTCCTGTTTACTGGGCTCTATATGACATGATCTCAATGAGTAAGCTAAGGTGCAAATTCAGAAGATTCCCATCCTACTTAGAGAACGCTATCTAAAAGTTGATCCATAAACTTACCTGCTCCTTGAGAAATAACTACGAAAGAATGCTCTAGAGGCAGGTAAAAGACATAGAGATCCTGTCTGGAGCAGAGAAAAACTTGTGAATGGTTTAGCAAGGTGTTTTTTTCCTTTGGTTATAAGGAAAGAGGTTGCTAAACCATTCCCTGAGAAATGCAGATAAAAGATTTGCTGAATAAGTGCTTCAATCACAAGATGATTCCCAGGAGTTATTCCAGTCATATTGTTCCACGTTGTAATTATGACTCAAAAAATAATTGCTTACCTTCTCAGAAAAGAATAAAGAGGATAAGAACTGTCATAATGAAGCTTATAAAGTTAAAGATATTTAAATAATTTCCTGACCGTTATTCATTAAATTTGCATATGTAACTCAACTTTCACAAGACCAATAACCTCTCCAAAGTTTCTTTTCTCTTTTTCTCTGCTAGCCATGTTAGCTTTCTCCCATAAGGAGAAAAAGCTTGATTCATGCTTTTTCATCTGAGGGAAATGCCTCTGCCACTATCTCCCGTATTTGCTTCTTGAAATCCTACTATACCTCTAAATAGTGGCTCAACTACCATCTCTTATTATAAGTCTTCCTCAAACCCTTAGCCAGAATTGCTCCCCCTTCCTATAGCACTTTTTTATACCTCTATTAATAACTCTTATCACCTTCTCCCTTGTATTATAATTGTAAACCTGCTGAACTTGGGAGCAGAGACCTCCTTTTAAGTCATTTGTCATGTTGCTCAAGATGTTTTACAGAATGCAAAGATGAACAAGACTTAAAGACTGATCAGGAAGTACTTTATACATTTTTATCAAATAGATTTTTATTTCTCTTTAATAAGTCAACTGAATTTTAATTCTGGTTTTCTTTCTTACCTTGCCCCCCAAAATCTTAAAACTTCTTACTTGGGTATGTTTAATTACTTAATTTCTTCTATTTTAGTAGTAAACCTGTAATTTTGGAACACGTTAATTTCTTTGTCAAATTGTTAAAGTATTAATCTTAGGAGCCTATGCATATGCTTTGTACTAAAGGAAAATTTCTAACTTATCTGATAAGGAAAGTGAATCAGGATTGGCACATGGTTACTCAGATTGCAGAGTAGGAACTTCTTGGAAAGAGAATTAGCGTAACAGGTTTTAATGAGAGGCCGTTTCTTTATAAGACAAAAGTTTCAGCATAAACAGTCAACTTCCTTCTTTAATTTGGTAACTTAATTTTCCCCTCTTATGTTGAATGATTTTTTTAAAAGGCTTGGAATGTGTTGTGACTTGAAATGTATCAAGTCCTGTGTTGAGGCATTTCTCATTTAATCCTTGTAACAACTCTGTCATGTAGATAGTATTAGTAACCTCCTTTACACAGGTGATTAGACTGTGGCTGAGGATTGTGTCCAAGGTCACAGAGTAGGTTGGTGGAGCTAGAATTCAAGTCCAAGTCTGTTACACTCTGAAGCTAGTCCTCCTAACTACTTCCTTGGGCTCCCCAGCTGTCTGGAATACTGCAAAGCAGAGATAGCAGAATGGGGAAGGCCACCTCCCCACCTATCAATCAAATGTCAGTTCTGATTATGGTCATAAATGAATGAATCTTCACCAAGAAAAACATACATTGGTTGCATGATCTATGAAAAAATGTTGCCTTCGAATGAGTATTACAGGTTATGATCATCTTGTGACTTAGATTCAGTGGGTCCTGGGCAGGGCTCAGGTGTCTCACTGTGGATAATGGTTGCATAATCATTTTGTTCCAATAGCCAGTGTATACGAAGAATGACTAGAATTGTAGTTCCGTGCTTGTTTTGGCAGGAAACATTGCCCTGGCCCCAGTTGTCTCATCATACTTAGAGATCTCGTAAGACTTACAGATGGATTTCCTGTTTCTTTCATTTATTTATTCAACATTTCTTTATTAAGCACCCATTATGGCCTGGGGACCAATGCACGATAAATTTGGTGAAACTCATTTGGCTCATAGCTGGAATAAGGCCACTCTTGTGATAACTAGAGTTGTGATTCTATTGCTTATTTCTTTCCTCACCATATCTGCTTGTTTTCTTGCCCATTACATTACACAAGCGGAATGAACACATTCTCGTCAGAAAGCTGCCGCCCACTCTAGTCTTCTTGTCTCTCACAAGGCTAAGTGTTAAGAGCTTTCAATTTTGAGCTCCTTGAGGTGCATAACAGTGTCTTTTTTTTTCTTCCCCAAAGCCTGACATAGCATCTGGCATGTGGTAAGTGCTCATTATGTGAATTGACATCAGCAGTGAGCGGCCTATAACGACTCAGATGTGTTGACTAGAACTCTTGGATAAGAAGTATAGGAAGATAAAACTTGGAGGTTTTTGGAAAAAGCTAACATCGGCAACTATGGCTTTATTAGATGTATGCACATACCATTTACTACAATTTCATTTTTAAGAAAAATGTAATGCTGTTTGCTGTGTTTTCTTCTGTGTTTTTTTACTTTTTTTCTTCCTACTTTCCTTATTTTTTTTAATCCTTTTTTTTTTTTAATGATTTAGGCCAAAGCTAAGAAGATAGTCTGTGGTTTGTTGCACGATGTCATGAGGCCTTTTCTGGTCAAATTTACAATGTAATGTATTTGTAGCTAGTATTTTTATTTTCTGGTCTTTCTCATTTATGTAGTATCATGATGTTCTCGAGAGGGAGTTTACATTCCTGAATAATGTCTTATCACATAGTAAAGTTTAGTGTGCCATAAAAGAGTAGGCTAGTGGGGAAATCACATGGGGAGGGAAATGAATGTGCATGTTTACGATGGGACAGATGAATTAGTCATAGGATGAGTGAGGCAAGCCCACAGGACAGTTACCTAGTAAGGAGAGCATTTCTTCTCTCCATGACTCTTCTTATAAAACAGAGAATGTATACATCATTTCAGAAGGTTAATTTCAAACATTTTTTATAAAAATAATTTTTACTATTTCTTCAGTTTTTAACTGTCCCTCTCTAAATCTGGAATTGAGTCATAGTTTGGGCATAGAGGTAAATATACAGCTGGTAACTTTCAATTCTAATGCTACCATTTATGGGTAATAGTGGTAGTAATAGTAATAATAAAGTAGCAGCAGCAGCAACAGTAATGGTAACATTTTTGAGTGAATACTGTGTATCTGCACTATGCTAAATTCTTTTGCTACCTTAACTTTCCTTGTTTCTTTCTTTTTAAATTGCCCTTACCCAAAACAAAATCTGGAATTGAAACATGATTTGGGCTTGGAAATGAATATAGAACTGGTGATTTCTAATCCTATCACTTATCGGTGGTGGTGGTGGTGGTAATAGTAATGAAATGGTAATAAAAAAATAGTAGCAGTATTAGCAACAACCAAAAGTGGTAACATCTGTTGGATGCATACTCTGTGCCTGCTCTGTGCTAAATACTCTTCATAAATTATTTTATTTCATCCTTTTACAGATGGAAAAGTCGAGGCTCGTGAAAGTTAAAGTCAAACAGCTGACGTGAGCAGGGCTGGGGCTTGACCTCTCCAAGCTCTGTGTGCCTCTGGGGCCTGTGCTCTTTGCCTCTACGTTACACCGAGTGTGAAGTTCCCATCTGTCTCTCTGACCCCTGGGAAATTTTGCAAATAGATTTCTTTCATTAAGCTTATGATCTAAAATAGAAACAGCTGACCGCTGAGTATCTCCCCCTCATATGTCCAAGCAACACCTCAAACACACATTATCTAAGCCCAAATTTGCAATGCTGTTATACCTTCCTGTCCTAAAACTACTGTTCCTGCCCTATGCCTTGTCTGGTGAACACTGCCTACTCAGTCATGCTAACCCGTCATCCCTGAGTATTCCTCCTTTTCCTGCTTGTGCCTTCTGAATTAAATATCTCTCTTCACGTGTGCTTCACTCAAGCCCCACTGCTGCTGCCCTCCTAGTGGAGCCCTTTGGAGCCCTTCGTGTGTTTCACCTGGATCACTACAGACACATCGCAGCTGCTCTCCCTGCCCTAGCCTTGCTTCCCTCTAACCCTTTCTCAGCACCCACCCGCACACCCTGTACACTTGTACTCCCTGTCCCACATGGACTCATAACTGTTCAAAGAAAAATCATCACTAGTTAATGCTAATACATTAATGCTAATACATGATTTTGAACTGGAATACCACTGAATTGCTATTCACAAAACCTGGAGTTTAGTCCTGTTTGTCAGTATTGTATAATCCCTTGGATCTCACCTTGTAAATGTGACAGCATTACATTAGGACTGCGGGTTTCAATTGATGTTGCCATTTGGTTTTTACATATTACAGGGGTACAAATGTTTAGGTTACATATATTGCCTTTGCACTGCCCAAGTCAGAGCCTCAAGCGTATTCATCCCCCAGACAGTGTGTACTGCACCCATTAGGTGTGAATATACCCATCCCCTCCTCCCCTTCTCACCTGCCTGACACCCGATGAATGTTACTACTATCTGTGCACATAAGTATTGATCAGTTAATACCAATTTGATGCCTTGGAACTCCATTGTTAACCTTTTTTTCTGGAAGCGTTTAAATCTGGAAACTGAAGTCAAAATGTGAAGTCTAAGGTAGGGCACAGTCCCAAGGCTCAGCTGGAGTTCCCTGTCCCTCTTTCTCAGCTTCTGAAGGATCCTAGAGATACAGGGAACACATTTTGACGACGCTGGGCCAGAGGATCTCAAGCATGTTTTCTAGCTCCCATATACTCATTGTGTCTTAAAATATTCATTTTAATTTCTCTTCTTAAAGGTAGTCATCTATTCTGTCTGTTGTACCTTAGAAGTTTTAACTGACCTTTGAAATCTACTTGAAAAAAAAAAAAAACCAACAAGCATTCTTGCTATTGGGCAATGCGTTCTCATGTGAAGTTAGCTACCCTCTATCATAGTCTTGTGGAAACATTATTAGCCTTCTTTGTATATTTGTCCACCTATAGACACATGAATGGTTGGGAGGCTTCATTATGATTCTTCATGTGAATGTACATATGTAAGGAAAAATGTCCTCTTGAACTTCACTGTCCAATAGCCAGTAGCCACATTTGGCTACTGAGCACTTTAAATGTGACTTATCCAAATTGAGGTAGACTGTAAATATATACCAGATTTCAAAGACTTAGTATTTTAAAAAGATATTATTAATATTTTTTTATATTTTTCACATGTCAAAATGATACTTTGTAGATCGACTGGCTTAAACGTGTTTTTAAATTAATTTCATTTATCTCTTTTTACTAGTTTTTCTATGAGAAAATTTAAAATTAGTATGTGGCTTGCATTTGTGGTTCGCATTATGTTTCTGTTAGTGCTACACTGAGAAAATTGCAGATTCCAAAAATATTAAATCTAAAAAGTGTCCCACAAATTTGAGAGTGGTGCGTAGGGTGAGACCCTAAACACCTAAAGGTGGTGTCAATCTTCTCCTAAGGTTCAGAGCTCTAATGGAGTAGCGAGGTCCAGGCTTCATCCTGGTATATCCAAATGCTGTGTGATTGGATGGCTTCATGCTTTAATATGGCAAACAGAATTTACCAAAATCCTTCCCCTTTCTGTGCCTATTCCAAAGGCCTATGAATCCATTTTTAGTGTAAGGGTCCTGAAGTTACCCTAGTTAAAACTAGGAGGTGATGGAAGAGGGATCTCACTCAACTCATAGTCCAGAGGCCTGCTATTGAGCTCTTTATGAATCTACCCAGCAAAAAAGCAACACCTTGTTTCTTTCTTTCTTTCTTTCTTTCTTTTTTTTTTTTTTTAGACAGAGTCTCACTCTGTTGCCCAGGGCTAGAGTGCCATGGCGTCAGCCTAGCTCACAGCAACCTCAAACTCCTGGGCTTAAGCGATCCTCCTGCCTCAGTCTCCCAAGTAGCTAGGACTACAGGCATGAGCCACCACGCCCGGCTAATTATTTCTGTATATTTTTAGTTGTCCAGCTGATTTCTATTTTTAGTAGGGATGGGGTCTCACTCTTGCTCAGGCTGGTCTCAAACTCCTGAGCTCAAACGATCCACCGGCCTCGGCCTCCCAGAATGCTAGGATTACAGGCATGAGCCACCGCACGGAGCCAATACCTTGTTTCTTAACCCAGAGTCCTTTGGGGATTTGAGGGTAGCAGGGGAGCCACAGTAATACGAATAACAATACAACTGTAGCTTCCTATTATACAGTAAAGTTTCTCTGCTATATAACTTTTCCATTTTATTTGAGAATATTTCTCCTGATAAGTACCTGTAATAGACCGTATTTTTCAGATATTCAACAAATATTTATTGCACACAAACTCTGTGCCAGGCACTATTCTAGATCCTAGGGATACTTCCGCAAATGAAACAGGACGAATGGAGCTAACATCTTAGAGACATACCCAAATGCAGATGGAGCTGGCCTCCTGGAGACATACCCTAATTTTAAGCTGTAAATCACAGGGCTATTACATGGGGTTCTTCCAAGTGCTTTTTATTTATGAAGTGTCGGGTTAACCTTTGACTTGTAAGATATTTTCTACTCAGCAGACTTCAGAATTTGCCCTCTTGTTTCCATTATGTTTATTATTTCCTCCAGAAAAGAAGGTGTGTAGGAGATGGAGGAAGGCAACAAGTCACAGACTCATTACTTTCTCTTTTCTTAGCCTGCTTTGAACAGGCAATTTTCTCCCACAGGAAACCTAGGCATGGAAACACTTTCCTAACTAATTGGAAGTGACCTTACTGCTGTAATTACACTGATTTTGGAAATTAATTTTAATTAAAATATGCATCCTTAGCCTGAAAGAATAAGTACTTTGCTAGCTACTCAAGTATAGGTACTACAAGGTGGAAAACAATACATATGAAAAAATGTTGCTAAATTTTAAAAATGTTATTTAGTAGCATTAAAATTGTTTAGGATTATATAGCAGTTCTTTGTTAGCTTTCATCCATTGGTTTTAATGTTTTATATCAAGGATCAGCAATTTATACAAGTATGACCAAAGAGGACTCAGCTGGATGGGGCCAGTGTACACTTCTCCCCCTGCTAACAGGGTTCTATTTCTATCTTATAAGAGCTAGATGGGTCACTGTACTTCCTTTGAAAGAATTCATGCAGTACACATCCCTGCCTGAGCATCTGTGACTCTTTGTCTCTACATCCAAGATGAATGAAGGGTGGAACCCTACATCATCACTATTAGCATTATATCAGCTCTCTTTTATCATTCTTGGTTTTCCTATTCTCTTAAAATAAATCTGTACTATTGATTGGTTAATGAATTAACTTTCCAGTAACCAGAGAGCCATTTTAGTTTTTTAAGGAGTAAGGAATTGCCTCACAGTTTACCTTTGTCGTCAATAAGTTTCTTTTTATCTAAAGAGAAGTTATTTCAGATGCTGCCTTATAACTTTTATGATTCCATTTGAAGAGAAAGTCAAACATCTTTTACAATATTTCATGTGATCAGACTTTTTCTATCAGTGAACGAGAACTTCAGTTGCTGGGTAACTTTAAACATCTGTGATATATATACCTGCATTTTTATACTAATATTGCAATATGTTTTTCAGGTTTTCAATTCAAAAACAGCCGAACTACTTAGTCATCATCAAGTGGAGATAAAACAAGAGTTTCCAAGAGAGGGGTAGGTTTAATATGTAAAGACACATCATATTTGTTAGTCCATCTCACCCTATTTTCCCTGTGGATTTGTAAAGTAAGCTTGGCCAGACAGCCTCCTGAGAAGACTTGAGAGATTGGTATTAGTCAAGAAAAAAAACAATAACTTGGTATCTCAGCAAAAACGTTGGGAATTGATGGCTTAGGAATTCAGTGACAGAAAATGAAGAAATGCTAGAGTAGTACAGCAAAAGACTATTAAATATCAGAAATTCTACATTAACTTTGAAGTCATTTAGCTTTGGGTCCATATTGTTGCCAAAATACTGTTTTGCTGATACGAGTATCAGGTTTTTGTTTTTTTTTTTATAAGGATATCTGTTTTTTAAAAAGCACTCACATATCCTTATCGTAGGATTCCAATTGCAGAAATAAAAAGCACTCGTATATCTTGTCTCATACTAAAACCATTTTTTGGGGGAATGCTATTCACATGTAGTAATTGTGATTAACATAATGTGAAGTATATTATTTAAAATTTCGTGATGTTTATGATATAACTACTTTGAAAAACTATGTGGCAGTTTCTTGTAAAGTTAATTATGCACCTGCAGCATTCTACTGTTAGGAATTTATCCAAGAGAAATAAAAGTATATGTCCATAGAAAGACTTACACATGAATGTTTATAGCCACTTTATTCATAGTAGCCCCAAACTGGAAACAACTCAAATGTCTGTCATCAGATAACAATGGAATACTATTCAGTAATTTTTAAAAAGTGAACTGATACATGTAACATGTGGGAACATTGATATTATCGAATGTGAAAACAGTTGAACACAAAAGAGGATATACCGCATGGCCCCATTTATGTGAAATTCCATAATAAGCAACTAATCTAGGATGATAGAAATCAGAAAAGTGGTTGTCTATGGGTTGTGTGATTGACTTGAAAGGGAAATGAAAAAACTCTCTGGGGTGATGGAAATATTCTACATCTTGACTGGGGTGTTGGTTAGATAAGTATTTCCATTGGTCAAAACGCAACAAATTGTGTACTTTAAATCTGTGCATTTCATTGTAAGTTTACAATTTAAGAAAAAGCGATAAAAATTGATGTCTTACCAAATTGTATTGGTTTTTTTCTATGAAAAAATGTTCTCCTATTTTTTAGAGAGTTCCTCTGTTTAATAATAAAAGCTGTTGATATGTTAGCAGCATCAGCGTAACTTTCCACAGGCCTGATCCCAGTGTAATTTGGAAAGAGGATACCTGGATCTAATTAGAAATATGTGGAAGGAAATTTAGTTTTTGAAAAGAGAGGTTAGAACTCAAAGCTCAGGAAAGGGAAGCATTTAGTCAGGCCTGAGGAAGGCAGGGAAGAAAGGCACTTGGAATTCCCTTGCTACTTCCAGATCCTAGGGTAGGATTATTTTACTCTTTGTCATGTCTACTTTGGGGCTTCCTCAAGTTGCCATTTGTTTCTCTCAGGCTTCTTCTCATCCTTCTCATTTATTATCAGCCTTTCATCCTTCTGAGGCCCTGCTACCTTACCAAAATTCCACTGGGATTGAGTCTGAAAACTGGGACCAATCACTTGTCTACCCAAAAGAGTTATTAGGAGGTTAAATTTTTTTTTTTTTTAAAGATAGAGTCTTGCTCTTTTGCCCTGGCTAGAGTGCAGTGGCATCATCATAGCTCACTGCAAACTCAAACTCCTGGGCTCAAGTGATCCTTGCAGTCTCCTAAGTAGCTGGGACTACAGGGGTGCCACCACACCCAGCTAATTTTTTCTGTTTTTAGTAGAGATGGGATCTTGCTCTTGCTCAGGCTGGTCTCGAACTCCTGAGTCCAAGTGATCCTCCTACCTCAGCCTCCCAGAGTGCCAGGATTACAGATGTGAGCCACCGCAACCAGCCTAGGAGTTTAAATTTTTTTAAAACTAAATTCCAACAAAACGTTTTAGGAAAGAAGTGGCAAATACTTACTTGACTTTTCAGAATTCCTATTGCTTCCCACATATATAATTCTCAAAAATAATAAATATAGTTCAATCTGCTTAGCAATAACTACTGACTAGTAAAACATGCAGATAATTTATCAAAATTCATCAAAGGTTATGAAGAATTGAGGAAACTAATTTCTTATTGGACTTGAAAAAATAATTTTAAAATAGGTAGAATATTTGCTATTTGTAGGCTGCTATTAGTGGGCTCCTCTAAAATGATTAATTACTATGTGAAGAAAAATAAACATGTAGAGAAGTAGACTTTTCTTTAACACATTAACTGCCATGAGAGCTATATTTAACTCACTCTAGTTTTGACCCCAGGGCCACGTGAAGCATAAATAAAATCTGTTGATGTTGTTGTTGTTACAATTAATATTGACAATTTAATTCTAAAAACGTGGATTAAATGAATAGAAGTCAATAAATTTTGTTTTTCTATTCATGTTTACCTTTAAATTACACTGGAAGTTTTTATTCTATTTTCGTAATAAAAACACAGTGGCCCCAAGGAAAAGTTTCTGGTTGTTTTGTTTAGCAGTCAGTATGTTAAATCATTACTTTAGAATGTGGGATATACTTTGCTCTGCTTATCTGATTTTCTCTAACTTATGAACCAGCGACACCCTCATAAATTAAGATTTCTATAGGAGTAAGTTACATTTGTATTACTTTCTTGTGGACTAACACAATGTATTCTTTTGTTCAAAGATGGGTGGAACAAGACCCTAAGGAAATTCTTCATTCTGTCTATGAGTGTGTAGAGAAAACATGCGAGAAACTTGCACAGCTCAATATTGATATTTCCAACATCAAAGGTATTTTAATAGAATATTTTACACACATGGTATGCTTTTCTCAGTCAAATTCATTAATTCATTCTTCCAGCTCATAACTGAGTGCCTATTCAATGCCAAGCATGTCTGTGAGAACCTGAGGATACAACACTAAACAGAAAGATTAAGTACCTATTCTCACGGAGCTTTTATTTCAGGGGGGGTGAGACAAACAATAAGAACAGTCAAATTCGAGCTAATTTCAGATACTAAGAAGTTCCATGCAAAAAATAAAACCCAGGTGATATGGTAGGGTGTGCCTGGAAGGGCTTACTTTAAATTGAGTTGCCAGGGAAGGGCCTCCCTAAGGAGGTGACACTTTTGCTGAGATCTCAAAGGCCAAAAGGGGCCAGCCATGCAATTATCTGGGGGGAGAGTGAGGAAAAGGAAGCAGCAAAGGAAAGCCCAGAGGTGGGAATGAGCTTGGGGCATTCCCAGGTGAGAAAGAAGGCCGGCATGTCAAACGCAGAGTGAAAGAAGCTTGAGTGGTGAGAGTTGAGTGGGTAGGTTTCAGTAGGAGCTGAAATTGGGGAAGTCGGTAGGTCCTTGTCAGCCATAGGTATGAGTTTGGATGTTATTGTTAATATCACAAAGAGCCATGATAAGGTTTTAAGCAAGGTGGCAGGGGAGGGTTTGCTGTTTAAAGACAACTTCCTGAATGCTGTGTGGAGAGAGTGGATGGTGAAGGTATATGTGTGGACACAGGGAGACCAGTATGGAGGCTGCCATGGAAGTCCTGAGAGAGGATGGTGACTTGGTCAACAGTGGTAGTAATGGAGGTGGGGAGAAAGGGCTAGAACTTGCTGATGGATTGGATGTCAGGGTAGCAGAGAGAGTAGTGAGGTGGGGGGAAGAGATGGGTCAAAGATGATGCGTGGGATTTTGCTGGAGCTCCTGGGTAGATGGGGATGCCTTTTACTGAGGAGAGAAAGACTGGAGGAAGGAAGTGGGGAGAGGTGTTCGAAATCCAAACACTTTACTTATAAAATTTCCCTCAAGTAATTCCTTGTAAGTGTTAGATTATTACAGATCTCTCTGCAAAATCCTAGTAGTTTTAATAGAATGTCTATGTTTGGCTTTCTTCATTCGTACAGGGAGAAAAAAAAAAATAACCCAGTCACCCAAGATTGTTATACTAGTATAAAGGATAGAAGCATAACATGGAAATTACTGTGTCGTTATAGCCTAAACTTTTCAAGTTCACCATTCAAGATCTGTTTTTTCTTCCTTAGGTAGTTTGACTATAAATAGAGGAATCCATCAATTGGTGGTGGTGTCTTGATTCCCATCATCTTGGTTCTGAGACTTACTGTCACCCTTGAGCCTTTCCCATAGAATCGCATAGCTAAGGGTCAGGTGGGGGGAAGCATGTTAATCCAATAATCACAAATAAATGGAAAATCATAACAATAATGTAGTTATTTCTGTTATTGCAGATTTTTAAAAGAAATAAGCACCTAGGTACAATTGACATTTTATTAACAATTTTTAATATCATGTACATGTTAACTCTATCCCCCTTTTATCCCTGCATCTAAGTGGAAGGCTTCAAACTTTTAGAGTTTCAGTCACTGAATTTTAGATGAGTTGTGCATCCAAGTGATAGTTGGTAATCATTCCCTTGAGCTGTTCTCATAGCTCTCACAGTCTAAACAGTGCAAACAAACAATAGGCATTCAGTAGCATGCTCTAGTATCAAAATATTTGTTACCAAAGACATAAGTAATCCAGGCAGCTTAAAGCCATGTTCAGAATGTAGAATCCAGGGTGACCGACCATGTCTTTGACATCGGTCTACCTCCTTTACAGGTAAAGTAGGCTGTGACATGTTGGCCTTCTGGACCCACTAGGGCACCATTCCTTTTTTTCTTACTTTAGTGATGTATGTGAAGATGACACACCACTGCCCAAGTGACAAATGCTGTAAAGGATCTTCAGTCTCCTAGACCAGCTCCCTCCAGCTGGAAATGAGGGAAGGGGATGTATTGCAAGTCAGAGCTATTTAATGATGGATAGCATTAAAGCACAGCTCCCCTGACTATTAGACTGATGCTTTTTCCCCGGAGTCATACTGATGATAATCTCACAAACCACTTTAGTTTTTATTTCCTGTGTGGCAAGTAAATTACCTTTGCCAGCTGAAGAGCCAATGTCACGTGTAGTCTTACCTGATAGTCATTAAGGTTTCATCATATCTGGTAGTATTTCTTTCACAAATATCCATTTCATTAGTTTTAGTTATCCTCATCTGTCAGATGATTTGTTGATTTCAGGTCACTATGAACAATGCCCCCCAAATTAAAATACACTGTCCAGCCCAAGGCAAGTAAATAGGTGGCTTCTTTCCTTCTTGACTTAGAGAATCAAGCAACTGTTTGCCTCTCACTAGTCTTAAGGAATTACAAAGTATAAAGAATTATAACAGCAGATACTCTCATTCATCCTCTTTCATGTGATAGAAGTGAAACATAACATAAATTGTTTCAAAGCTCAGAGCATAAAATTCTCAGGGATTAAATTTTCTTGTATGGAAAGCAGTTATTTTGCTGTTAGAGAAAAGGGAAACCCCCACATCCATTTCTCGCCTGCCTCACCCTACCCAACATACACACATTTTTATCACCTCTTATATTCTCAGGGGTCTCAGGAAGGCACCTCATTCTCTGAAACAACTTTCCAGCAGCTGCTGCATCTCATTTACGATTGTTCTAACTCACTTCAGGTGCACACTTTCCAGAGACTATTGTCTTAAAAAACTTTATATCTCTTCCCACATAGCACTTTTCGTACCCCAAGAGCCTTCTTCTGAAGCTCTTAATATTTTCCTGTGTTATTAGGTATTTTTTCAAAAATATGTTCCAAGGATAAATTATTGTTTTAATTTTTAAAAGCAATGCATGTCACCCATAATTCTACCAAAACAGCACTTATTCACACCCTGGTGTATTTTCAAAGGCTTTTTGTTAGTAAGTATTTTTTCTTAACTGTGATTATAACTTTTCACAGACAGTTTTAAGCAAAATTTAACCAGAGACTTTGAATATAGCTTTTAACTAGTTTAATTTTATTACTGACACTCAATATAGAGAAAAATCCCTCTTAAGCAAAAATATGTAGGTGAAGTATGAACCTGCTAGATACAAGAGCAATACATGGGTTTTATATATGATAATGATTATGATATCTGTAACTTAAAGACTGTGAGGCCAGGAAATATATATTTTATGCATGTAACTTTCATATTTTCCCAAATGAGCTAGGGTGGAGAACTACAAAACTGAATGTGTTATTCTGAGAAAGAGGGAATTACAATTAGGAACCATTAGGAATGGCATGTGTGCTGAGATTAGCAACCAGAAAAGTTTTCTTTAAAAAGCATAGATGGGCCAGGTGTGGTGGCTCACGCCTGTAATCCTAGCACTCTGGGAGGCCGAGGCAGGAGGATCGTTTGAGGTCAGGAGTTTGAGACCAGCCTGAGCAAGAGTGAGACCCCCCCCATCTCTACTAACAAATAGAAAGAAATTCATTGGTCAACTAAAAATATATAGAAAAAATTACCCGGGCATGGTGGCACATGCCTGTAGTCCAGCTACTCAGGAGGCTGAAGCAGAAGGATTGCTTGAGCCCAGGAGTTTGAGGTTGCTGTGAGCTAGGCTGATGCCATGGCACTCTAGCCCAGGCAATGGAGTGAGACTCTGTCTCAAAAATAATAATAATAATAATAATAATAATAATAAAATAAAAAGCATAGATGGTTTTAGGGTAAAAATGACAAGAAATTTGAACATTGAAAAAGTTCAGAGGCATCACATAAGACCTGTGTGCCCTGGGGAGAAACAGTTAATAAAGATGTGTTTGTGGCTAGCAGAGACTCCTGGGACACTATTTCACTGGACTTTGATTGTCTGCAAGCAAAGCAATTTTACTTGGCATGAAGGAATTGAATTAAGATTTAAGAAGGAGAAGGGAGTGGTCAGGGAGGAACCCGTGACCAAAGAATCAGATTGAAATAGCTCTAGATTAGATTCTGAAGACGAGTTAGAATGACCCCGTAAGGAAAAGTAGCATGAGAGGCATAAAATAGTGACTCAAGGATTGTGGCTAAGGGAGCAGCCAGCTTGTTTGTGGAAATTTAACATAGTGAGGAGGAATAGGAAGTTTTCGTGGCTGTTAATTCACGCTCTCCTCAACAATAATGATGATCATGGCAGCAGCACTAGGTAACATTTTTTGAGTGCTTACTATGTGCCAGGCATCTGTTTTAATATACATTGACTCAGGGATTCCTCACTGTAACCCTGTAAAGTAGGACCTAATTATCCTATCCATTTTGCAGGAGACAAAACTGTAAACCCAGAGTCATTCTGGTAGGAAGCAGAGGAATTGGAACTTGAACCCTAGCTGTCTGGCTTCAGAGCCTGAGCTCTACTGAATCGTGCCCCAAACTCTCAATCTTACTTTTGCTTGGCCCTGTTTTGGCAGATAACCTTGCCTGCTACCTCAGGGAGAAAGTTGAAGCTCTGGGACCTCAAATCCTCAACTTCCTATTCCTGTAGTAAATATCTGGACCTCCTGCCAACTCTCCTTCATCACAAGGGAAGCAATAGCCTTCTGCCCTACTTGGGACTCTTCCCTCCACCTGTGCTGTTCATCTCATCCATCCCCTCCTGTCACTACAATCATCGGGACCATGTCCCATTGACTCCCAGCCCCACCACATCTTCCTTTCTCTTCTCCATTCCTACAAACATTTTTGTCTTCTCTTTTCAAACATAAACAACCCAGAATCTTTTCTCTTTGCCCTATGCCTCTATGTTTCTTTAGCATAGAATCTCAGTCACCTTTGGACCTCTAGAAAAGATGTTAAATAAAGTAAGTAAATCTACATTGGATAAATCATATTAGAACAAGGGAGCTGATGGTGTCCCTCTGCTCTGTGCTGGTCAGAACACTTCGAGAGTGTTGTGTTTTATTCTGGATGTACAATTTGAATGATAGAGGCAGATAATTGCATGTTCATAGGAACAGTGGCGAAGGGACTTTAAACCATGCCATGTGGAAGCAGGGTCAGTTGAAGGAGATTGGATTGTTTATCCTAGACAGCAGAAGAGAAGACTTGAGGGACAAAAGAGCTGCTTCAGGTTTCTCAAAGACTGGCATGTAGGAGAAGGATTAGATTTATTCTATATATCTCCAAAGAATATGACTAAGATCTATAGGTGGAAGCTATAAGGAAAAGGATTTTTTTTAAGTCTTTATTTTTCTTTTTTTTTTTCTTCCTAAAATTTTATTGGGGGAGAACTACAAAACATTTACAGTACAGTGTTTACAGTCACAATTTGTAGTGAGCTGATTTCCCAAAATATATTACCACTCAAGTTGACTTATCTTGTTACATTCAAAAACCTACTCTGTCAAAGTAGTCCAGAGAGTACATACATAGCGCTCCACTCAAAGGGTGGGATTTTTTTTTTTTTAAATACCAAAGTTGTTCAGTAGAGACTGGTCTGCCGTGAGAGGTGTAGTGAGTATCTAGTCACTAGAAGTGCTGTCCAGATGGTCATATGACAGATGATTCTAGAAGAGATTTGAGCATAAAAAGTGTTGTTGATTGTATGGTCTTTAAGATCTATCCTAATCTTACTTTCTGGAAGAGCTGGATCCTTTTAGCCCATTGTGTTCTATAAGGATGCACAGTAGAATTACCTGGGGAGTTTTAGGAATCAATATGCATGCTCAGATCCCACCCTAGGTCAGTTGAATTGAAATGTTTTGACCAGGGCTTAGAAAGTAGTATTTTTTAAAAGCTTCCCAGTTGATTCTAAACTACAGCTAAATCTGAGAACCTCTGATTTAGCTGAACTAAGCTGAATGGAAAAAGATGGTGTGGATCAGTATTTTACTTATAGTAACTCATTGTAAATATAAATAGGAATAAAACTGAATTTCTAACCAACCATAATATAAGGTTATTCAGCATGAGGGATTTTTGTCCATGGCTATTTTCTTAAAATGCAGGCATGCACATACACATGTAGGGAGGGAAATTTCTTGTAGCAGTTGGTAAACAAATCACTGAGGTGATTGTTGGTCTGCTCAGAACAATAAATTGGGTATTATAAGTTTGGAAAGTTATTGCATTCCTTAAAGCAACCTTGGAGACTTTTATTTGGATTTTGATCTGGGTCCACGTGTTTGTGTGCTGGTAGTGAAGTGGGAAGGAGTATGTAGAAAGAAAAAAAAACTTGGCATTGGATGTTCACTTTTCCTGGAGCCACTGGAAGAAAATAAACTAAATATCATTACAAAATGTTTTTTTGAATTGTTACCTTTAGTTGTGCATATAAGAAAAGATGAGAGCTATTCTCCTGAAGTAGTTTTCTGTGTGTTTACTTTTCTGTTTCCTTTTGTTTAATTTTCTCTTCAAAGCTATTGGTGTTAGCAACCAGAGAGAAACCACTGTAGTTTGGGACAAGTTAACTGGAGAGCCTCTCTACAATGCTGTGGGTAAGCTGTCATGTACGGGTATCAAATGCAGAGCTTTTCTCCACTTGCAAATGTGGTCATACTGAAATACCTTGTTAAAAAAGCATTCAGTCATGTTTCCTATCATCCGATGGGATGGGCAGAAGAGTCCTCTAAGAAATTAGCTGTTACGTATTTATCATTTTCAGATCAGATATATTCACATATTAAGTTAACTCCTCTCCCATGCTCTCCTCTTGCCGATTATTTGTCTTAAACAAATGGGTGAATGTTGCCAGAATTGTTTTATAATCCATGCTGTTTCTGACATCTAAAAGAGATCTCACTTCCTACCCTCAGAAATCAAAATTACAAATGTTCACTTATCTACCTATAAAGTACTTGTGTACTTGTTCTTTCCATCTAGGAATTTGAGTTACTCTTCTGAGGTTATAAAAATAAAATATCAGAATTTTAGCCACTTCTACTACAAATTTGGCTATTTCAGCAGGGCTTAAAAAACTCAAAATCTCAAATATATCACTTTTAGGTATCATATCTTATTAGATGTAAATGACCATGGCTGTATTTGAGCATCATTCTTAGCACATGATAATTGTTGAGCACTGCGTGACACTGGTACTTACTAAAAGGAAAATTTTGTTCTAAATCTATAATCACTAAAAATTTCACTCTGTCAGATAGCAAAGCACAACTTTTTATCAATAAAATACTAAATTTGTGGGATGGGGTAGAAAATAGAACCACAAATTGTCAGAGATGGGATGATTTATAGAGCAAGCTATTTTTACTTTCCAATTACCTTAGTAATATAGTTATTCTAGTATTGATTGTAAGAAAGCAACATTAAAACAGAAAATATATGCAAAAAGCTACATTGTAAGAGTAGCATGAATTCTTGGGGAATAATCTTTATAAAAAATAAGGTATTTAATGTTATTATATTATAAGAAAGCATTTAGTATGTGTTTTGTATTTGTAATAAGAAATTAAATTCTGAAAAAAATCTCAAATAATTGCAACCAAAGATCCTGTTACACATAAGTACATCTTTTAAATCTTTATTTTGTTTTCATTCCCATGAGCAGTTCATTTTGAATTTAAGTATGGCAAATTATTATAATTTTAATGACCAGTATTTAGGAGAATATTCTTTGATAGATCAATGTTAGCCAAATTCTTGAACTAGTTAGGATTTTACTTTCTTTTTCCCCTAGCAAAAGGAAGGGCCTACTGAAAGAAACCAGAAAGTTCCTGTTAAATTCTAAAGGTTGAATTGTAAAAATAGAACTTTGGACTTTCAATTGTCATTTTAAAATAATACAACTAGGTTAGTTGAATTTATGCTTACAGTGAAGGATTTAAGTAAATGTTTTACCAGAAAATCTTTCTGTTACGTGCTTACTTATTTCTTTTTCTTCAACTGCATCCCTTTGCACCTCTCTTCCATTCTATGTGTTTTGCATTATTAATTCAAATGTACCTATAGGATATGAAGAACTTTTTTTTTTTTTTTTGAGACAGAGTGTCACTCTGTTGCCCAGGCTGTAGAGTGCCGTGGCGTCAGCCTAGCTCACAGCAACCTCACACTCCTGGGCTCAAGCAATCCTTCTGCCTCAGCCTCCCAAGTAGCTGGGACTACAGGCACGTGCCACCATGCCCGGCTAATTTTTTACATATATTTTTAGTTGTCCAATTAATTTCTTTCTATTTATAGTAGAAACGGGGTCTCGCTCTTGCTCAGGCTAATCTTGAACTCCTGACCTTGAGTGATCCACCCGCCTCAGCCTCCCAGAGTGCTAGGATTACAGGCGTGAGCCACCGCGCCCGGCCAAGAACTTTTTTCTATACTGAGCCACATATATATTTTGAGAGCTTCTTATATGTTCAATGTTATCCTAAGTATTATAGAGAATACAAATTACATTGGCTGTTTTTGTAAGTACTTTATAATCTGGTTTTAGAAAGAGAAAATTAGATTAGGGAATAATCAATAAAACAACATTAGGAAATAGTGGATAAATTGTGTGTTGCTAAGTTGAATAGGAATTAGAGCAAGTACATGTAAGTATGGGTTTTGAATTTTTGGCATACCTTTCATAGTAGAGGATGAACTTCACTGGGGCCTTGAAGTGTATGTTGGATTGTGTTAGGAAAATGGAGAATTGAGGAATAATTTGAACAAGCTAGGAAGGTGAAAATGAAAATGTATACACATACTTAACCAAAGAGTGAAGAAATTGATTGGATTCATGTGTAGGTTGACTTTTTTTTTTAGTAGAACTAGCAGTGATAACAATGCTCAATAAGTACTAACTGCTATTACTGTGGGATTGTGCTAAATGCCCATGTTATTTACTAGCCTTATTTTATAAATGAATTATGGAAAAGTTCTATACCTTGTCCAATGTCACGTAGCTATAAGTATAGTAAAGCCATAGTTTGAACATAACCACTCTCCAACCTCAAAGCCTGTGTTCTAATTTGGATAGATGGGGGTTGGCAAGGATGTAGAGGGCACTGAGAACCATGCAAAGTAGTGTAGACTTGATACACTGAGCAGGTTGGTACAAAATGGGTGATAAAGGAGAACTTAGCATTCTACAATAGTAGAATGGATTATTTCAAACACACCAGTCTGCTGAGAACAGGTAGAAAAGCCAAACCAAAATAAAACAAGACTCAGAAGAACTGAAAGGCTACAAAGGCATTGAGAAATTGTGGAACCAAGATCCAGGATAGAAGGAAGCCCAGAGATGTAAGCCTGGCATTTGGTGTTGCTTATCCCCTAGAGATATCTGTAGGTTCTGAAAGGAGTATCTGAGAGGCTAAGCAGTACTTTCACAGGTTCTTGAAGATAAGGAGGCAAAAGATAGAGTCAGGAGCTACTAAGGGTGGAATGGGTATTGGAAAAATCCTAGATTTTGGATTGGAACTGTAAAAGGCCAAATCCTGGAAGGCAGGTAAAGTGGAAATATACCAACCATCACAGGAATTGAAGCTCAGATTCAAATAATCTTTAACCCTCATTGGGTAAAGATGATCTGAGATTGCTAATGCTACTAGCCTAACTTCTTTTCCTAAAAAAAAAAAAGAACTCTTTTTAGAGGAAGAGCACATCATCTAGAGCCTCAAATTATCTCTAGAAATTTTCATATGCAATGTCTAGTGTTCTATAAAAAATAACCATGTATACAAAACAAAACATGATTGAAAACCAACAGAAACAAGTGAATTAGAAACAGATTCATAAGAAATCCAGATATTAGAGTTATCAGACTTTCAAATAATCATTATTAATATGTTCAAGGAATTAATTGACAAGATTGATAATCTTCTTGGCAAAGAATTGGAAATTAATTTTGAAATGACAGGTTTTTATATCAGAGTAGACACATCTAAAGATGAATTCATGAACTAGAAGAGAGATCAGAACTGAAAGAGAGAGTAAATATTCAGAGTGAAGCACAGAGAGACAAAAGTTGAGAAAATACAGAAAGGATTTTTTTTGACACAAAGTCTTGCTCTGTCACCCTGGCTAGAGTGCCGTGGTGTCATCATAGCTCAATGCAACCTCAAACTCCTGAGCTCAAGTGATCCTCCTGCCTCAGCCTCCCACGTAGCTGGGACTACAGGTACACACTACTACACCTGGCTAATTTTTTCTATTTTGGTAGAGACAGGGTCTCACTCTTGCTCAGGCTGATCTTGAACTCCTGACCTCAAGTGATCCTTCTGTCTCGACCTCCCAGAATGCTGAGATTATAGACATGAGCTGCCATACCTGGCCAGAAAAGAATCTTAAGGGAAATATGGGGTAAGGTGAGAAACTAACATATTTGTAAGTGGAATTCCAGAAGAAAAGGAGAGAGAAAGAGAATGGGGCAGAAATATTTGACAGATAATTGAAGAAAGTTTTTCAACACTGATGAAAGATACCAAGCTGCAGATTCGAGAAGCACTGTGATCCCTGGGCAAGATAAATACACAGAAAACCATAAACATATGTTGAGATCTGAAGGTAAAAAGGAAAGTTTTGAAATAGCCAGAGGATAAAAGATGTGTAATCTTCAAGATAGCAACACTAAGGCTTTCAGTTGATTTCTCAATGGAAACAAAGTAAGTCTAAATGTAATGGAATGAAATCTTTAAAGTTCTGAAAGAAAGTAACTTCCACATAGATTTCTATATCCAATAAAAAAAAATTCTTAAGTAATGAAGGTGAAATGTAAAGGCAAAGACACAAAACCAGAAATTATTGCAAGTAAACCCCCATTATCTTAGTCTGGTTTGGCTGCTAGAACCAAATACCTTAGACTGGATAATATATAAACAACAGAAATTTAGTGCTCACCATTCTGGAGGCTGGAAGGTCCAAGATCAAAGAACCAGCAGACTTGGTGTCTGGTGAGGGCTCTTTCCTCATAGACAGCACCTACTATGTGTCCTCATATGGCAAAAGGGGTAAAGGAGCTCCCTTGAGCCTCTTTTATAGAGGCACCAATGCCATTCATGAGGACTCTGCCCTCATGACTTAATCATTTTCCAAAGACCCACCTTTTAATACTATAACATTGAGTATTAGGTCCAAACATTTGCATTTTGGGAGGACCCCAATATTCAGATGATAGCACCCACTAAAGGAAACATTTAATAATGTTTTTCAGGCAAAAGGAAAGTGTTCTCAGATGGAAATTAGACAATACAGGAAGGAACACAGAGCCCTAGAAAGAGTAAACGTAGATCAATCTCAATGAATTTTACTGCATAAAACAATAATGTATTGTGATGTTTAAAATATATGAAGAATTAAAAATACATGATAACATTAGTAAATGAAATGAATTTGGGGTAAATGTGGTTAAAGTATTTTGAGGTCCTTGTATTGTCAAGGATGTGTGTTGTAAGTAGTAAAAGAGTTAAATGGTATATAATTAACAAGCTTAAAAGGTGGTAAGATGGAATAATTTTTAAAAAGGCAAGAAAGGAAGAAGAGGAACATGAAACAGGGAGGAAGGACAAATAGAAAGCATTTAAATCTAAATATGTAAGTAGTTATATTAAAAAGGACACGATTCTTCTCTCCACAGTAAAATCTAGCAAAGGAGAATTTTTTTTTATTTTTATTTTTATTTTATTTATTTTTTTTAATTGGGGGAAAACTACAAAGCGTTTACAGTACAATGAGAAATTGAAACTGCTAGTGAGTTGATGAGATTAGTGCAATGAGAATGAAGAGAAGGCAAATTGGTAAGACCTTTCAGAGGAAAGATACAACCTCCATGTTTATACATTGGATAGAGCATAAGGATGAGGGAAAAATAAAACAAGGCTGTAAGATTTTGAGCCTGAGAGAACAGAAGGAAATTAAGTAATATTTAAGGGGTGCCTACCCTGGTGTGGGGGGGAATGGCTTTCTGTTTTGGACAAGATGAGTATTGGACTTGTGATCGAAGCTAATTTCTAGGCAATTAGAAATTAGGTTGTTCAAAATGTAGACTTGAAATTTGATAACATAGATGTGATAATCTTAATTTGGCGTAGATGAATTCACTATAGGAATGAAGGTAAAATTAATTAACTCAAGGAAAATTTAGGTATCTTTCTATGTTCCAGGTTCTATGATGACCCCTGGCATAGAGTGACAAACCAGCAAGACCTGGTGCCTGCCTTTGTGTTACGGAAGCTAAGGATAGGAATTTGGGAGCTAGAAGGAGAAAGGGGACTAGAAAATGAGGAAAGAGAAGGAGTAACTGGTTAGGAAGAGAAGCCACTAAGTAATGACAAGAGTAGACTCTGCCTCAAATTTATTTTGTCTCAGAAAAAACTAACATGTCATATCTCCATATAGGTCTTTAGTTGAGAATATCAACATACTATTAAATCTTTAGCAGCTTTATCTTAAAGCAACACCCGGTAGGATGGGTGGAAACAGAGCAGATTTTCACGTATATTTGCCTTTGAGCTTCTTTGGCTTTGTATATATTACAGTCTGTAGATTTTGTACTTTTTTCTCTCTCTCAGTCTTAGTGCGGGCTACTGTAACAAAAACACCATACATGGGGTGGCTTATACAGCAGAAATTTATTTCTCACTGTTCTGGAGGCTGGAAGTTCAAGATGAAGGTGCCTGCAGATTTGGTGTGTACCTGCTTCCTGGTTTGCAGATGACCATCTTTTTATCCTCATATGGCAGAGAGCAGAGAGAAAGCAAGCTCTCTCCTGTCTTTTTATCAGGACACTAATCTTATTCGTGAGGGCTCTACCCTCAGCGCTTAGTTATCTCCCAAAGACCCCATCTCCTAATACCAGCACATTAGGGGTTAAGATTTAGACATGAATTTGGTGGGACACAAACATTCAGTCCATAGCTCTCTCTTTGTATGTTTTCTACCTTCCTTGTCTCTTTCTCTTACAAATCTCTGTCACTCTAGGCCTGTCCTTCCCTTCTTCATTTTTCTCCCTCTTTACTTACTAAATTATATAACAGATGAGCAATATTTGTTACAAACAAACAAATGAGAGGAACAGCTTATGTTTCTCTTTTTAAAAATTTTTCTTTTGTGTGGCCTTCTTTGTTTATGGCTCAGAGATACTTGACAAGCAATAAGTTAGTTCATTCACCCCCACAAAAGTAACTTTTTTCCCCTCCCTTTTAGCATTATCTCATCAATGTTTTTTTCCGAAGGGTACCCTCCACCCACCCATTTTTCTAAGCCTTTTCTTTCCAAAACCAACTTTTATTAGTGGTCTACATAACTGGCTGTCCTCTAAGTATTATTGAAAAGGATTTGAGTCTACAAATAAACCACAGACTAAACTGAAAAAGAAGCACAGAACTACCCAAATGGTTCATGTGGAGTAGGGAGAGGCTTTCCTTATTTAAATAAGGAAAAAATGTTTAAATGGCATTGCAAACATTTTTTTCTAAGATGTTGGATTTAAAGTTCCCTATGACACATAATTCTTTATGCAGAGTGTTGTACTTTCAAACATTGGTCATCCTTTTTGCCTTTTTTTTTTTACATGCTGATTAATGCTGGGCCAGTGATTAAACCTATGTGACCATCTGTTGAGATCTGAAGGAACCTTGAACTCAATCCTTTTAGCTTTTCTGGAACAGGTTATGTTTCAAAGAATCAGCGTGAAAGAAAACTGTAGATGACAAACCACCTAAAACTCATAAGCACTCTTGGCCTTAAACAATAAAAGTATTGTTTCTTTGGAATGGAGTAGATTTTTTACTTTTGTAAAATCTGGAATATTTACTTTATCAAGATCCACTTATTTTCCATTATTTCAGGTCTTTTATTCCAAGGCTCTTTGAAAGCCTTACATCTCCTTCAATCCTGGGCAAAGAAATATTGCTGTATTTTGCAGTGATTAAATTCTTCAACTCTGGCTAGTTTAAATACAAAGAAACTGACTTAGATTTCAATTTTGAGGTCTCCAATCTTTAATATTTCTTTTTTATCCCATTTAAGACTATATCATAGTGCTTTAATTCTGGATTCGGACTCTGGGTTCAAATTTTGGCTTTTCCACTTCTTACTTTTCTGTGCCTGTTCCCTTGGCAGTTAAACTGGGGAGATTAAGATTATGGACTCCATAGGCTTGAGGTGAAGATCAGTGAGTTAATACACTTAGGGTACTTAAAACGGTGCCTGGCGGACTATAAGGCTTCAGTAAGTGTTAGCCATGGCCACTGTTCTGAATTGGCTGATAGCCTTTTTAATCTAGTAATGCCGGATGAAATAATTGGTTTATACATGACAGGCATTCCTAGGGGAAATGCAGAGCCTACCTGGGGTCACCCACAGTGAGATTGGTCACTAGCATTTATACACCTAAGAACTGAAATAGGTTTTAGCCTCCACCTTTTGGCGTACATGTATGTGTGTGTGCGTGTGCATGTGTGTGTGTGCATACATGTCCGTATGAGAGGAAATGGGTTTAACTTACTCCTTCCTTCCCCACTCTCCATTTTTCTTTTGGCCCCGCCTGTTTCTGATAATGTCATCAGGTGGTGGGCAGTCATCAATATGGCCTCTTCCTCCTTGCAAACAACCTCTTACCCAGCTTAATTAATAGCTTAACTTTTGGCAAATGGTAAAACATTAGCAATTAAATCTGTTTTACTATTATTTTGTCTCTTGTCAGGGAAACGACCCAATAACACTTTGCATAACTGTCAGCAGTCCTTGCTTAGGATGTATTCCATAACCTGGAGGATATAACCTTCATCTTGCTTCCCATCACCCTAGGAGCTCCTTATAACAAACCATCTCAGGGGAGATTTATTATTTGCCTTTGTTTCTAGTCAAGTAGAAATAATTTAGATGATCTCTGTGGTTTTTTGTTTAGATTTTATTTTGTTTCTTAGATGCTTTTTCCTTCTGTGGTTACAACTAACCAAAAATTATGCAAATTTTTAAAGTTTTATTCTAAATATTCTGAAAATAATTTCTACTTCTGTACTGTTACCATATTATTAAACTAACCCTGGTCCATGAAGATTGAAGTGACTACATTTCTCTTTACTCTTAAAACTTTTTTTTTCAGAACAAACTAAATCTACCAGACATTGGATGTGACTTTGTTTAATACAAGTGAGTTTCAGATCATCCAAATTTTTTTTTTTTTAACCTATTCATTCGATGGTCTGGACCATTTAATTTCAGTATACTTGGTGTAGGTACGGGACATGCCTTCTAGAAGAAGGTTGAATAGTGTTCTGGAATCCCTAGCATCTATTTTCTTCTATTTTTTCCTAATCACTTTGGAAGTTAGCAATTCCTTGTTCCCTCTAGACATGTTGTCCCTTTCTGTGGAAGTGGCCTTTACCTTTAGCCACCCAACTAGAAAAGTGCTTTCTTGGGGCCCTGACTTCCCAAAGCAGCCCTTTCGTGTCTTACCGCAGATGGCCACAACAGATTGTAGCATGCTCCTTATCACTCCGTCCTGACAACCCCTACAGTTGTGCTCCCTCAGTACATCACACATCATTTCAATTTAGTGGTTGAGTGAACATTCAGTAACCGACTAAGCCACTTTTCCAATTATGATGCATATATGTTACCAGGTAGGCAAGACTCATCCTAAGCAAGAAGCAGGTATTTATTTACCTGGTCTTCATCCAAATGGAAATACTATTGAACCGGAGATTTGGACTGGACTTCCTTTGTTCCCTTTCTACTCCATGTCTCTTCCTTTTCTTTTTCTACACTCAAATGTGTAGAAAAATGTTCATTCTGATGGACTTGCCCAAGTGATCTACCATTTCCTAAGTGGTCAGCAAGAAACCTTGAATCTGGCCACCTCTAGCATGAATTGCCCTTATTTCTTCTAATGCTCCAGCTGCTCCAGTTTCTCCTGGCCCTTCAGTTCCAGTTGCCGTTGTTCCCTCTGGCTCTTCAGTTCCGGCTGCTCATACTTCCTCAGGTATTGGTGCTCTGGCTGTTGTTCACTTCCCAGCCTTCCAACTCAGACATGTTGGGGGAAATTGCTGCTGTTGGATCTTGATCTGTCACTTCTTTTGATTGTTCTCAGAAATTACCTACACAAGGGGCTTAGTCCTCCAGCTTGGGATCTTCTCTTTGGCTTTGGTCTCTTCTGCAAATCTAATTCTGCCATCTTAGCTACTTTAATGAGTTTTCTAATCTTTTTGTTGTTAATTCAATTAATTTTGAGCATTTGTGAATTGCTTGGTAGTGTACCAACCGCTGACATTTTTCTCTTTGGCAGTTTTACTAATTCATTCCATATATTCTAATTGCCTTAAAGTCTTTGGCTATAAAAACGAAGTAAATGTCATGACAGCCTTCTGTGATCATGGAACAATAGAAGGAGAAGGATTTTAGAGACCATCTAGTCCAGGCTCTTTATTTTATTATATTTAGGAAATCCAGGCCAAGAAGGATAAAAGACTTGCATAAGTGACATAGTCTGTTGGTGGCAAAGCCAAACATAGAATTTTGGTTTCCTGATTTCACATCCAGTGTTTTGATTCTTTGTGGTGAAGATTTAACTCTGTGGATACCACTGTTGTCAGTCATAACTGCAAACTTTCAATTAAGTAATAAAGTGTCCAGTTACCTAAGTGGTCCTTTTAAAGGAGCAATAGAGTCACAGAGCCACTGGGACTCAGGGAGCCACCTGACTGTCATTTTTTTGAGTTTTGTTTTTAAGTAAATGATTGGAATACACCTAATATCCTAAAGAACATGCATGCCCTAGAAAAGATATTCTCATGTTTTAGTATTATACTGAATAACGTGGTATACTTTTCCTAGACCTGCGGCCAGAATCCTGCAAAATAGGGCCTGGATGTGTGATTTCAAAGTTTTCTAGGTAGTTCTCTTATGCGTTCTAGGTAAGAACCACTGCTGTAGAGTCAAGCAGTGTTTCTCAAAGTAGGGGCACATATTTAAAAAACAGATTTCTGGTCCCCATTGCCAGACCTTCCAGAATTTCTGGGAATGGGGCCTACCTTTAAGTTCCCTAGTGAATGTCATGTCCATTAAAATCTGAAAAAAACCAAACAAAAAAACGCTGGTCTAGAAGGTTTTAAGTCATTAAACAAAAAGCCTACAGCAGTGGCTTTCAAATGTATTTGTTCACATACCTTGGTAAGCAATATATTTACATCATGATTCAGCAAATCCATGTAACTAAAACATAAATTTCACAGATCAATATTTATCTTACCAAGTGCAGTGAACTCTGATATTTTCCATTCCAATTCACCCTATTTCATTTTTTTAAAGTAGATAATCAAAACTCACTAAATTGATTTATAAATTCATAGCTCACTGTAGTTTCAGACACTAAGGATTGAGATATACTTGGTAATTCTACCTGTCACAGATTTAAAACTTTTTTAATTCTACTTTTCCCAATTACTCCTGTTAAACCAATAACATCTGCTAGGGTTGCTTACCTATAAGGAAGGTCCACTTTTGTCACAGTCATACAGTACAGCCACTGTGTAAAAAGTGGACTGTTCTTGTTCCCTGGATATGGGAGACATTGCCACCTCCATGATGATGTCACTATTGGCTTGTATTAATCACAGTGTTAATAATAGAAAATTCAGTTTCAACTAAATGAAGATTTTTTTAATGTGAATTCTTTTCCTCATGAAACTAGTGATCCAAGGGTAGCTTAGTTCAAGTGCTGTTTGATTCTGAACTCAGGCAGTATCAATTCCATCCCCCCTCAAGTCTGTCTTGCCTGGGATGGCTCCTGATGTGGCAGATTCAGCTCTCTCTTCATGGGAACAGCAGGCCCAAGCCACAGACTACCAAGCTCAACTGAGAAGAGGGACTTTTGCAGACTGAGCACAAATCTCCATTGGGCTATTTGACTACATATTCTCTCCTGAACCAATCACGGGTGTCCAGACCCAATCCTGGAACTAGGGTTAGGGTCAAATCTCAGGCAAACCTTGTGGCTGAGGATGAGGGAAGGCTGATTTCCTAAAGAGAATTTGAAATACTGCTCCTAGACACAGGAGGAGTGGATGCAGAGCAGCAAATGTAGATGTCATCTATAGGCCATCTATTTTCATGGTCTTTCTCTTTTTCCTCCTATTTTCTTGGTTGTGATGCATCTTTTCTTGCTGCTTTTCATACCTACAAAAACCAGTATCTTGTCCTGAAGTCCCTGATTTAAATCACATGGTAGCCATTGTCAGAATCAAGCACAAGGCCCTTCAGGGAAATGATGGTTTAAATATGTAGAAAGAATTGACTCAAATTTACTACGGAAAAGAACTGGCTTATAAATGAATAGAACAGAATAATATATTTAAGAATGAATCAAACTAGACAATTACTGCCAACATTTCAAATGTGTAGTGGGCAAGCTTGTATAATCTTCCCTGGAGACCTTTAAATAGACTATGGGCTGAGTCTTTTCTGGAGGCATCTGAGCACAGTGTACTAAAAATATCGAATGACCACTAATAGATTAAAAGTTACAAAAGTTATGTATAAAAATTAAATCTGACAAATAAAGCTCAGCTGACTCTATTAGTTACATTTCACAATTGTTTTATATACTATAATATTTAAATGTTTTCTCTTTCTCAAGCCTTCTGTCATGAAGCAAAACAGAAATACTTTCTACTAGGGGATCAGAAAGTGGACAATAGCTATTTAGTAAAGATAACGTCGATCTGTTAAAATGGAGATGTTTTTTCAACAATCCAGCATAGAGAAAGAATGGTGACTTTTAAAAAAATTCTTTCAATGATCCCAGGTCTAGCATACTTTGAAAGATGTTAATATAAATAAACATTTCATACATGAGAGACTAAATCTTTTGTTCCCTTTATAATAGGATCATGTTCTCTACTTTGTCTTTGTCACAAATTGCTCCCAAGTTTTTAAGATACACACTTTATACATGATGCAGTGATCCTAGGCTGTGCATTTTACACTGCCAACTAGCCTGCCTAGCTTTTAGATCTTCTCTGCCCTAATGTGTGCTTGGAAAATTCATATTCCAAATTTTTTTTCTATAAAAAGAATACAAAATAAGTGTCCTGAGGTTTGTATTGTTCTCCTAATTTGGTCTGTAATTTTGCATAGAAGCCTTAAATTTTCCCTTATAAATTTATTCTCTTCTAACAATATGTTCATTTGTTTCTAATTTTCTAATTTATCTCAAAAGCTATAGCATTTGAATTGCTTATAGAAACTAATCAGTCTCCTATCCTTGACAGTGATTTCATTAAGTTCTTATTTTTAATGACGTTTTTCATATATGTTATTATGTTTTGGTCTATAGTATGGCTTGATCTAAGAACCCAATCTACCGTCGAGAGTCTTAGTAAGAGAATTCCAGGAAATAATAATTTTGTCAAGGTAAGAAATCTCTTTGAAAGTACGCTATAAGAATGTATGTTTTAAAAAAAATTTTGCAGATGTCACCAGAAAGACCATCCGGGCCTTGCATCTATGGAATAATAGTTATTTGATACTATTTATAGAATATTTCCCTCAGATAATTGAGGTCAGCTCAAGTCTTTACCTTCCTGTCTTTTTTGCCCTGTAGTAGATTAGAACAATAATACCCCAATATTGACAGGCTGCAGAGGATTATAATGTATAGCTTAAGCTATACTCCCCAAGGGATGCTCTCCCTCATTTAACTATGCTTTCCCAATCCATCCCTATTGCTTTCTACTGCCCATCAGAGAAAGCTCTAGGTGCTTTTGAGTTTTTAGGTGCCTGAATTCGGGGAGAGAGAGAAGGTAGAAGACACTCTAGCCCTTTATTGAACTCCTCTTCCACTTTCTTCATATGAAGAAGGCTTATAAAAATTGCCTAATTTTCAGTCTTTGTTTAGCTCTCTCTTCACATAAAGGAAGGCAGAGAGAGAATTTTTGAAAGAGGCAAGGCATTTTTCTTAATAAGGTCGAGGCCAAGTTCTAGGATCCAAAAGGAAGTTCCCTTTTTCTGTTTTTTCTTATTTTGGATTTATCTCCTTTTAATTTGTCAGTAGGACTCTTACGGCATTTTCTCTTGGTCCTTAGTTCTGAAACTACTATTTACATCCTGTTAATTGCAGCAATCTAACAAACCATTCCGTGCCCCCTGCCCTGCCCCAGTAACTTCAGGCTTGTCCGAAATAAGCCATTTTCTATTCTGTTGTCTTTGTTACCCTACCCAACCCTCACCCCCACTCCAGCTGCACTCTGCTTCAAGGGATACATGTTTTTCTCTCTGATGCCATTTCAGGCAACTTTTACACTTTCTACCTATCTCATGGCATAAGATATTATGTACTACCTCATTATTGGCTTTGCAGGATATTCCCTGGTTATCCTGTGAAATGATCCTTGGTCCATCAAATCAAATAAGTTTATTTTCATAAATCATTTCCTTCCATTATTTTTGATCATTGATCTTTTTTCGTTGTCTAGGAAAGCTATAAAACCTTGAGTTAAGATTCTTTACATACAAGTTGCATTAAAGTATTAAATCCTTTGGTTTGAGTTTTCTTATAAAACATACTCATATGAGATAAGAAGGAGAAAGGTATCACTTTATGTAGTTAGGCAATAAATGAAAATAGGTCAGGGAGGGGAAAGAGTTGCATTACTTTTGTGTATGTACTTTCTTAACCACTTGAATCATCCTTTAGAAATAAATTTAGTATTTAATATATTAACACAAATAAGAGCTGGATCTGACCTATTCTCAAGGAATATTGGTAAGCTCGTATATGTTTTATTTTTACCCTTTAACCTTAATTAGGTCCACATTCCCTCTGTTCAGTTTATTTGCTGAATTTAGACAAAGGCTTTCTTACATAGAGTAACTTTGTGTTGCTTTAATTCGGCATGTCTTTGAGCTCTACTTTAGCCTCCACTAATTTTACATTACAGATTTGAACATGCATATATATATATATATATACAAAAGATACATTGTTATTAAATCTTATATGTTTGAAAACAAAATTTTCTGGTTATGGTCATTAGTTTGTGATTTGATAATACTCTCTGATTTTCAATAGTTTAAATATCACTTTCATGGAATACAAAGTAAACAGCAGAGCTTTGGCTTAGGTTTGACATACAATACTAATTTACCAGAAAAGTTAACATCTGTGTTGTCACTATCTAATTACAGGCCATTATGTCATTTAATTTTCTCTTTTCCTTGCTACGTGGATGCTCTTTGAACTGCAAACATATTGGCCTGATGTTTGTTCATGAACATGCTTTCCTGTGCCATGAGATAGGAAAAGTATTTTCATTCATAATACTATGGGATTGCCTTTAGGGCCATTAAATATTTTGTGATTTGTTGAATCTTTGGTTTGGTGGTTATAAATTTAATTTGCTGACTCAACTCTATAACTGTTTTAGTCCAAGACAGGCCTTCCACTTAGCACTTACTTCAGTGCAGTGAAACTTCGGTGGATCCTTGACAACGTGAGAAAAGTTCAAAAGGCTGTTCAAGAAAATAGAGCTCTTTTTGGGACCGTTGATTCATGGCTTATTTGGGTATGTTTAATTATAATGTAGATATGGAGAATTTTTTTCGAAATGTTTTTGGACTGCCTTGTCTAATGTTTTCTATTAACAGTTCAAACTTTTTTAGTTAGCAGCATTAAGAAAAACAACTGAAAAAGCAACAGAACATTTCAGCTTCTATTTGAGAGGCGTTTTGCCTACTTTCTTTTTATTTCTTGTTGCTTTATTTCAGTGAAAATGGAGGATAATTATCAAAACTATATCTCATATCTATTATCATTAGGGTAAGTAATTTAGGTAGCCTTTTCTCTTTTGCCCATCACACTTCTTTCTCACTAGCCATTTCTCAGAAGAAATAACTATTTAACACGGCAAAACACCTAGGCTATTTTTATCATTCTCTTTCAACATCACACAGCTGTCTCCTATATAATCAAGCCATTATATGAAACCAAATCATAGTGGAAATTTTTGTTATAGAATCTTTTTGCCTAAGCTGAACATGACTGAGTAGAAACTAACATTTCAAACATTTCTAAGATATATCTTAAAAGTACATGTCCGGTGGTGGTGGTGAGGTCTCTCTCTCTCTCTCTCTCTCTCTCTCTCTCTCTCTCACGCACTCACTCATTCTTTGTTATTTTTATTATGGGCATTTTCCAGTGTTCCCGAAAGTAGAGGGAATAGTATAATGAACCTCTGCAACAGTGAGCCAGCTACAGCTGTCATCAACCTATGGCCAATCTTGTGTCAACTATACTCACAAACTTTTCTCCCCACAGATAATTTTAAACCAAATCCCAGACATATAATTTCATTTATAAATGCTTCAGTAAGTGTGTGATGATCTTTTTCAACATTCAAGAGAATATTGTCCCTGTTCTCACTTGCTGGATCCACAGGGCAGGTCTTTCAGAACTGCTACCAAGGAAGAAGCTCCTTCTCTCCCCTTTCCTGTGCTTATCCAGGGCAGGTTGTGCTTTGTGCTCATGGCCAGCTGTTTTCATGTGTGTCAGTCACAGTTGAATGAGGAGCGCTGACAATTGCCTTGAACCAGAGAAAGGCAGGATTTGGGAATTGTGAGCTGCAGGAGACTCAAGGGAACACATTTTGGCTGTACCCAAGGGGATACCATTTATCCACTTTTGTTCCTTTCTTACCTCTAAATTGCTTCCACATAAAGGAAGGCAGCTGTGCTTCCAGTTCAGGTATGAGGGTACACCTGAGAAAGAGCTTTTAAAACTCTTCTTTCAGGATATATGCTTGGGTGAGTGCAGACATAGCTTAATAGAATTGTTTTTTTAAAAAATGAAACAAAGATAACAACACAGGGTTCTCTAAGATCCTTAAGAGGCAGACATTTCAATTTATTTCACCTTGCCCAATTTAATAAGACTCTGAGTTTTCCAAAGCTAAGAGATGAAAACAAAACTAATTTTTGTTTAACCATCAAGTAGCTAGAATTGCTCTGACAAGGAAGGTAGTCAGTAGCCACATGTGGCTATTGAGCACTTGAAATGCAGTCAGTCCAAATTGAAATCTGCTGTAAGTATGAAATATACACCAGATTTCAAAGACTTAGTATTATACAAAAAAAAAAAGGTAAAATGTCACAGTAATATTTTTTACACTGATAACATATTGAAATGTTTGCATATATTGGATTAAATAAAATATACAGAATTAAAGTTAATTTCACCTGTTTCTTTGTACTCTTTCAATGTAGCTACTGGAAAATTTAAAATTACATATGTGGCTCGTATTTTATTTCTATTGGACACTGCTGAAAACTAGATAACTTAAATTTTCCATTCTTTTACTTTGTGTGCTCCGCTGCTGATTAGAGCCCTTAACAGTATGTAAATTAAATTGCAAATAAGTACAAATTAAACCTTTTTCTAAAATCTGTCTAGAGTTTGACAGGAGGAGTCAATGGAGGTGTCCATTGTACGGATGTAACGAATGCAAGTAGAACGATGCTTTTCAACATTCATTCTTTGGAATGGGATAAAGAGCTTTGCGAGTGAGTTGTGTTTTACTCTAAGTATAGTTTCCCAATATGTTATCTATTTATAAGCTAAATCCTACTGTTTCCAGATGTCACTAGACCACCAAAATTTAACTGTTGATATTTCAACTACAATGTACAAATCTATGTTGTGTGTTTTGTTAAGAGAGACTATTACTGCATATATAATAAATAGGCCAAGTTAATTATTCTTCCTGGAAGATTAATTTCCTTTAAAAAAGTATTTTGGGTTCATACAGTTAGAATGTTAAATGTCCAAGCATATAGTTGTTCTGCTGGCTTGTGCATTTATTACTATCTTACTCTATACTCAAATACATTTATTTTCTAACTGCTAATTATGTTTTTTGCATTTAAATACATATAAATGTTTCTAGATGTTTATTTGAAACAGTGTTAAATACCCAGTCTTATTGTCTTTCAGATTTTTTGGAATTCCAATGGAAATTCTTCCAAATGTCCGGAGTTCTTCTGAGATCTATGGCCTAATGGTAAAAAAAAAAAAAAGTTTTCTCATTTAAAAAAAACTTTAATCTTCAGAATTCAAAAGTCAATGGTGTTATGTTTTATAGTTTGAGATTTGTGACTTTTTTCTGTGAATGTTGGTAGCATGTAAGGTAAGAATTTAGTATTTTTAAAATAATTTCATAACTTAAAAACCTTAAAGTCCTTCTTACCAATTGATTTTACCCTTATAAACTTTAATTATATTTTTTGAGTAATTAAAGTATTAATGGGATAATCTAAGGCCAGATGATGGCATGGGAATGTTTGAGCCACTTTAGTCTTTCAGTCCAAATAACTGTTTAGTAGTTGTGATGTCTGCTTTAAATTTAGAGGACGGACTATTCACATTTTAGTGGCCCTTTTTTTTTCCTGTTGAATCTCTTTTAATGGTTAGATTATGTTATATATTAGATTCTTTGTCCCCCTGGGCAAAATTTAGCAAAGAAACTGAAAGCAAACAGTCTGTTCCTGGTTTGGGATTGCTAATTAAACTGGTTTCTCTATGGACATTTTTACTGTTGCTTTCATTGAAACCCAGAAAAAAGGTAGTTTCATTAAAAAGTGTGCATCATTGCACACTGAGAGTGCATCATTGAGAGTCTGTGGTTACACATCAGTAATGAAAACCTCTGGGAGGATTTGAAGTGGTGTTTGAGCACAAAAATCTGGAATTCATGATGAAACTTTAGAGTTGATCCCTAAATTCTCTGGATAAAGCTTAAGCAAGAATTTTTAACTGTCTCACTTATAATAATAAAGCTTTTTAAGGCAACATGGAATTTCTTGAAGGAGGCATAGTCACTGCTTATCTATAATAAAAATGCTTCGATAATTTCATAGCTGTCTCAGACTGGAAGATAATGCAGATAATAAAAAAAGAAAGGAAAAGAAAGGAAAAAAATTTCATAGCTGTCAACAGACTGACTTAGGTCGGGGAAAAAGAAACTATTTTTGAGAAATAGTTTCAGAGGATGGTTGGAAAAAAACATTTAACAGGCCTAGTTTTCTCTTGCATTTAAACTATTATGCTTCTGTCCCTCTTTCTTCCCTTGCTGACTATAGAAAATCTCTCATAGCCCGGTGAGTAGGTTGAGCACCAATTACGTACCTATTCATTTGGAAAAGATACAGTGCATTTCCGTTTATTTTTAGACAAACAGAAGTCCATTTACTAAACGGGTGTATCTAGAATTTCCATGATCTTCCAAATTATTTTAAGTTCTAGTCAGATTTTAATTTTTTTAAAAAAAGCTTGATCTTATTTGTTTTATAAGTTTTCTATAAGACTGAGAGTGATGTTTCTAAAATAAAAGACTAAAGAAGTTTCCTGGAATGAGAGATTCTGAAGTTCCTATTACAAAGTACAGTTCTGATGTACTTTGGGCTTTAGCGTAATAGGGAAATTAGACATAGTTTTTTAAATGTTGTAAACACCTGCCTTAAATGACATTTTGACCAACTTTTCAGAGCAGTTAGTTGGAAACGCACTGTCACTTTTCTGCATGCTTCATCAGAGGATGTCCCAGGAATCCTTCAGACGTCCCTCCCCATGAAGAAAAAGGAGCGCTTTGCGTGCCTGAACACACAGGGTAGATCCTGCTGATAGTTTGTCCATTTCAAAATTATAAGCAAAGACTTCTTTTAGTATATAAATATATTAGGATATACAGCCTCCAGGTTTCCTATTGATTCACTTTAAGCCTTTTGTGAAATTTATATGTTACTTAGTATCCACGTTCATGTTTTCAAAGACTATATACAGTAAATAAAAATGGTGGGTTTTGAATTAACCAGAAAACATAAAAGAAATAAAATAATACCAGCTATGTAGAGGGCGTTTTCTATTTTGTAAAGGGTTTCTACATATATACTGTTATTTCCTTATCGTCATAGCTATGTGAGGTGAAGTCTATTCTTACCCTCACTTTAACAGATAGGGTGCTAAACCTCCCAGAGCAAGGGAGACTTGCTCTAAAACTACGGACTAAGGAGTCAATCCAAAGCTTTAGTTGGTGATCTTCCTGATAAATCACCCCTACTTCAGGAATTGCATTTCTTAATTTTCCTAGTTCCTTAACATCAGTCAAAATTGCTTTGAGTTAGTGTATGTTTTTTAAAAAAAGATTGGTTTCTAACATCTACAGTTTGCCACTTAAATCTCACTTTTCTTCCTAGAATGCTGGCCAAATAATCAAAATAAAAATCACTATTCATGACATATGTTGCTTATCTAAATTTGAAAAATGATGTTTGCTGTAGGCAAATACTATCTAATACCTGAACACTCTTGTGTTTCTTATTTATGTCAAGAGCAGCTTGAGTAGAAAGAAAAATTGCTAAAATACAGCCTACTAAGATAAATATGTTCCATGCTGGTTGGATGGCTATTTAAAGGATATGTTAGTCATTTCTGAATAATGACAATAATAGCAAAGCACTAATGGACTTTGGCGATTATGCCCAGTCCACATTTTGTAGATAAATAAATTGAACTGTAAGAGAGGTTTCAGTGGCCTGTTCATGGCTTAACAGTAACTAACCAGGAGTAGAGCCCTTGTTTCCTGACTCCGGTCCAACATTTAGTGTTCATTCCAGAATACCATGTCCCTTCTTGTTGTTCTAGGAATACTTCTAGTATCTGTCTCTGTATCACTCATGTAGTTGAAACACTTGCTTTGTCTTGTCTGCCCACATCCTCTGGCTTGTTGTTATTTATATTCATTCCTGTTGCAGTTACACTAATAGAACCAAAAGTTTGTGATTACTCATAATCCTTTTTTAAAATTTTATTAGAAAGCGGGGGCCTTGGAAGGTGTGCCAATATCTGGGGTAAGTTTCATAACCAAACGTCTCTCCATCCCTACCCCATTCCATGTTACAGTTTTCCTCCTCTATCTTAGCTCATCAGTCTACCCTTTTCTAAACTAGGGATAACAAGTAAGAGTAGCACAATTGGCCAATTTTTGTTCTTATGTGACTCAGTATGGGCCACTGAGAATCTTTTGAATAAATTAATTCTAACTCTCCCTTCCTATACCTATTTTCACATAGGGGTATTAATGAGTGGGAAAAAAAATGGCCAAATGGAGGAAATACAAGAAACATAGATAATTCATTCCTTGATAAATAAAAAAGAAAAAGTAAATCTTATAGCTCTTCTAAAAAGGAAATTAATAATATTATCTTAGTATTCCTTATTGTCATTTACACTTTCAGTGTTTGGGAGACCAGTCTGCTGCATTGGTGGGACAAATGTGCTTCCAGGATGGACAAGCCAAAAACACGTGAGTTTAAGAACCAGACTTAAAGAACAATGCTGTTTTGTTTGTTTTATTTGTTCTCTGTTTGGTGCTTTGACTGAGGAAAAGCTTTTGAAGTTTACCCAGGCTTACAATCAATAGCTTAATAGGAGCTTAATAGCTCCAATATGGTCATGTAAATTTTTTGCCATTTGTTTTTCATCTCCTTCAAATAAAATACATTATGCCAGATGTAAACACACCAATAAAGCTTGTAAAGACCTTAATATATAAAATGCAGTACCTTTTTCATCCCAGAAAGTAAATTTTGGTTCAAAGTATTCTTGCCTTTTTGGGGGAGATTGGTGGGGTGGGGGGAGGGCTGGGAAGAGGTGAAGAAGAGCCTTAATATAAACTATAATTTTCAGCATATTGATCCTGCCCAAGTCTTTCTCACTAACTATAAAGTCATATTTTTGTGGAAGTTTCAAGGTTACTTCCCTGGCATTATGCTTTCTCCTCCTTAACCGAAGTTTCTCCTTTGACAAGAAGCGGAAAGAATGATAGAAGAGATTTGGTATATTTTTCTCCTAATCTCATCTTCTTACTACTCATAGATGTAGAGTCTGGAACAAGCCCCATATCTAAGAATAATAAGAAGGTGACTCACACTTTAGGATGAGAAAATGGATGTTCAAAGAGGTTAAGTACTTGCCCAAGGTCATATAGCCTTGACTTAAAGGCAGAGCCAGGTCTCAAGCCCATGCCTTCTGAGTCTGGCACTCTTTCTTTCTGTTACATCATTAACTACACTTATTTGAAGGTATTCTTTTAAACAGTGAAAAAAAACCTACCTGCCAATTACATGTAGTGATGAGCAGAAACAAATATGTCTCAAAAGCGGAAATATTAATAACATCAATAACTACAGCACAAGCTCAGTCAATGGCTATTGTGTTACATCTAATGTTCCTTGTGCTTTAAACATACTATTTTATCCACATGCAGCTCTTATTATTGCCATTTTATAGATCAGGAAACTGAGAATTAGAGAAGATAACTGCTTTATGCAATGGCACACAGCTAGTAAATGGGAGATGTGATATTTGCATTCAGATCCATCTCATTCCTCAGCTGGGCCCTTAAGCTGTGTATTTTACTACCCCCACCTGCCCCCACGACCCTGTGGGAAATATTTCCATAGAACTGGCAAAAGACTCTACATTTAATTGTTCTTTTCTTGAGGATTTCTTAATTCTCTCAGCAATTTTATCTTCAGTGGTTAAGTTCTTTTTTATAAATAATGTGATGTCTAACATTTCTAGATTAAACTTTCTTATAGTCTAGCAGGATCAGCAGTTCTCATGCAAGAGTGTGACATTTATACGTGTGAGAGTTTTTTGGGGAGGGGAATATGAAAATTCTTTGCAGATCAATGGTAATCTTAGGTTATGATCAGGAGCATTTGAGTCAGCACAAGTCTGGAAACATTCTTTGAATCTGAGTTTCAGGCAGCTGAATCAGGAGTCAAGACAAGATAGAAAACTAGGTTATTTTTCTCCTTCTTTCCTCCTTTGCCAGGAATACCAATGCTAGTAAATCAGGTACTGCCTCTATATGTCAAGTACCTAGTGCTTGTCCGTGGGTTGCACATCGACAGGTTCAACCAACTGCGGATAGAAAATATTTGGAGAAAAAAAAATAAAAATAACAATACAATAATAAAAAGTAATACACATAAAAATACTGTGTAACAACAATTTATGTAGCATTTATATTATATGTAATCTAGAAATGATTTGAAGTATCTGGAAGGGTGTGTTAGGTTACATGCAAATGCTACACCATTTTATATAAGGGACTTGAGTATCCTCAGATTTTGGTATTTGTGAGGAGGGGGAATGCCTTGCACCAATCTGCTGCAGATACTGAGAGACAACTGTGTATAGCACATGGTAGCTACCCAATAATGTAGCCTGCTTTTTCTCCTCTCTCTACTCTCCTACCCCTTAACATTATCAGCCAAGTCCTTAAATGATGGATTTAAATTAGAGAGTGCTTGTTTGAGTACCTCTGCAGCCACTGCAGCTACTGCAGGAGGGAAATAGCAAATTACAAGATCTTTGATCTCACATTTCTCTCCCTAAGGGGAAAGAACACAAATATACAATTAATCATATGTAAATCAGAATGTATATGCCATAAAAAACTTTGTAGTAATACAGTTGGGTTTCAAAGGGAGGGAAGAAAAATCACAAGAGGAGATTATGTTAGTAGTGAGGTGCTTTGAAGAATGAGCAATATTGGAGGGTGCAGGAAACACTGAACAAAGATACAAATAGGGAAATCGAAGACTTTGTTTAAAGAATATAGAGAACATTAGGGTAGGGAAGTGATAGCAAATAAGGCTAGGGTCATATTGTGAAGCCCTACATATCAGGCTGAGGAGTTCTTTCTTTCTTTTTTTCTTTCTTTCTTTTTTTGAGACAAAGTCTCACTTTGTTGCCCAGGCTAGAGTGCCGTGGCATCAGCCTAGCTCACAGCAACCTCAAACTCCTGGGCTCAAGCGATCCTTCTGCCTCAGCCTCCCGAGCAGCTGGGACTACAGGCACGCGCCACCATGCCTGGCTAATTTTGTCTATATTTTTAGTTGGCCAATTAATTTCTTTCTATTTTTAGTAGAGGCAGGGTTTCGCTATTCAGGAGTTTTTTCTTGATAGGCAGTGGAAAATTTCTGAAGGTTTATGAGCTGGTATTCAGAGATGATTGGAGTTGTCAGTTAATAATATGGCAGTCCTTGGTCAAAAGGAGGAAAGACCAGAGGCAAAGAGGCCACAGAAAAAGCTATTATAGGGTCCCAGTAATGAGGACATGGACTCAGAAGGATGGGAACGGAGAAGGAGGCTGTTGGTGGACATACATGGCACTGCAGAGGGGCAAGGGAGAGGAAGTAGGTATGTAGTCTACGTACCTGGACACAGTGCCCTAGTTAAGCTTAATCAAAGTAAGGAATGGGTCTGAGTAGAAGAATTTCTGTTTGGGGCATGTTTGTGGCACTGGCAGGCTATTTATTGCACATATATGGAAATGTAGAATAAGTTCACTATAGAGATTTTGGATTTCCCCTCAACAGAGGTGATTTTGAAGCAACAGGAGTAGATGACATTACCAAGAAAAAGTAGAGGAAATATTTAGAAGAAGGAGACACCGAGATGGAGAATTCAGAAAAACACAGTGCAGTTATTCATTAGTGTGAAAATCCAGATAGAAATATTTAAGAGGGAGGCATGGCCATCAGGGCAAAATACTACAAAAAAGTGATGGAGACTGAGAACCAAGAACGGACCATTGTACATAGAAATTAGGTCTTTATTTGGTGACCTCCAAGAATGAAATTTTAGTGGCATGCTAAAGATGGAAGCCAGGTTGCAAATGGTCAAAAGAGATGTGGGTAGGTAGAAAATAGAGGCAGCAAGACTTTGCAAAAATGTAACCATCCAGGAATGGTGAGAGAAGTACATAATTTGTGAGATCAACAGGATCATACAACGGTTTGGGAAGTTTGTTTTTAAGTTATGGTAAAACCAGAGAATGTTCCTTTGGAGTCTGAGCAGAGAACAGATGAAAGTTTTAAAGTAAATGGGAGATAAGTGATGAGCAGAAAAAGTCCTAAAAGGTTAGAGAGATTGGGATTGAGAATTTAGTTAATCTCAGCAGGGAGAAAATGACACTCAGCTCAGAATTCAATGGAAAGCATTCGGAGTAGGGAAACAAATTATGGATGATTCTTATTTTTCTTTTAGTTTAACCGTATTTTCCAATTTTTCAAGGATGAACATGGATTATTTAAACATTAAATTTCATTTATCTGAAAGAGCACCTAAGTTAGCTGCCTCATCTCCCCAGAGGCACTGACTGTGTAATAAAGAAAGTCTTAGAACTCTGACACAGTTTCGCCTAGGGCCACTTGCCCTGCCCTTGTGTGTCATCTTTGACACACCCCTCTAGGCTTCTCAGTCTTGATCTGATAGTCATTTAGGACACTGAGCAACCTTTATCTTTGTAGAGGTCAGAAAAGTCAGACACCTCTCTGAAATATTTGAACACAGTATGGTGTTAAGGAAGACTAGGTAGACCACATACATGCTGATAGCTCCATGTATGCTTGGTGACTGGCAAGAAAGAACAATAAAATTTAAGAGGAAAATAATTGCCTGTGTTCTATTTTGAAAGCTATGAACTAAATATAGCAAAGAAGTCTCTCCATATATTGATAATACTCATTAATTACTTATTAAGTATACTAGTGTAAGATTGTATACTGAATGTCAGGAACATTCAGATATGTCCCTGAATATGTCACCTGTTCATCAAGCAGGGCAAGAATACATTTGGGTGAGAAGAGATAGAATATCTTGTGCTAATCCTTACTCAAAATAATGGTGCCTGGAAAAGTGTTTATCAGAAAACAATCATCCTTGGTTTGTATTTGTTGCATAAGAGAAATGCAGCCAATAGGATCTGCTGACTGGTAGTAGCTTCTGCTGGGATCCTCTGTCAGCCCCTGGACTGAGCACTCTCCCTTCTCCCACCTGCTAAAATGTCACCAGCACAGTTAGAACCCTGGTGGCACAAAGCACAACAGCAAGGCCTGGGAGGAGGGAATCCTGAGCTCTAGCAGAGCCAAGGGTGACCCTAGCAACCTTGTTATCCCCACTCAGTTTAAAACTGTTTCTCTGTGACCCTTACTGGCATGAGTTTGGGCTGCTTATCTGCCTGGCACAAGTCAAAACTACCCATTAATGTACAAGTGACAGACTTGTTGCAGTGTCCAAAGTTTATTTTATTTTATTTTATTGAGACAGAGTCTTGCTATCGCCCAGGCTAGAGTGCCGTGGCATCAGCCTAGCTCACAGCAACCTCAGACTTCTGGGCTCAAGTGATCTTCCTGCCTCAGCCTCCCGAGTAGCTGGGACTACAGGCGCACGCCACCACACCTGGCTAATTTTTTCTATTTTTTAGTAGCAACGGGGTCTCACTCTTGCTCAGGCTGGTCTCAAACTCCTGAGCTCAAGTGTCCTCCCGCCTTGGCCTCCTAGAGTGCTAGGATTACAGGCGTGAGCCACCACGCCTAGCCAAGTCCAAAGTTTATACTGATAAGGCTGCCACAAAATAAATTCAGTTCTTCCCTATCTGCCACGGTTGCATTCTTGCTGTGATTATCCCACCACTGTTGTAGTGCCCTATCCTGCAGAGAGAATGGTAAAGGTAACCCTTAAATAACCCTCCCCTTTATGCCACTCTTGTAGCTTCCCAGCTAGCCTCTCCCACACTGTGCACCCAGCCTCCTCACCCTGCCAAAGATAGTGGCGTATCTCAGTTTATGACTGTATTAATAATTGAGCTAAGCTGGCCAACCACATTGGTGAAAGACTGTTAGTCATGATGCTTCACTCCACGTGGATTAGCAGTAACATAACTGTGACCGATCATAGCATTTGTTCTAATTCAGTGGTATTTTATAAACATAGTCCTGGGCTGTGACTGAATAAGTGCAAAATATTATACCTGCATTTTTTCCATTAAGATTACATTAAGTGCATTTTATTCTAAATTGATCTAGAATATCCCATAAAGAGCATATGATATTTGTTAATTTTCTGGACTTTTCTAAAACTTTAATGACTTATATTGTATTAAACTGTATGTCAGTTTAGATCATTTGTATTATTAATGTTTCATCATTTGCTTTCAATAAAATTATTATTCTCTCCCCAACTATAGGTATGGAACAGGATGTTTCTTACTATGTAATACAGGCCGTAAGGTTGGTTTTTTTTTTAATTAAAACATTAATGAAAGTCTTCAAGTTAATATAAATAATGCTTGAGCATAATTTGCTATTAAGTTACTTTTGAGTCTTCAGCTTTTACTTAATCTTTATTGGGATTTAATTTAGAACGCAATAAAAATTTGAATGGTTCTGGTAAGAACCGTTTTAGGTTCTTTGCATTTTATACGTGTGCTTTTAATTGTGTTGGTGGGAAATTTATAGTGGGACTTTGTTAGATTCTTAATGCAAATTTAATTTAGAATAAGGAATATATTTTTGGTACAGCTTAAGTGGGTTCTTAATTCTGATCATTTTGATTGTTAAGATTTATTTTTTAAATTGGTTTATTGATTGCATTATTTTGTGCCTATGTCATTGTAGTTTTAGAAAATATTCTTATGCCATGTTTTCATTTTCTCCACTCCTGAAATCTTTTTTTCTTTCCTCCAGTGTGTATTTTCTGAACATGGCCTTATCACCACAGTGGCTTACAAACTCGGCAGAGACAAGCCGGTTTTTTATGCATTGGAAGTAAGTTCTTTTCAATCAGTGTGGATAGTATGACAAACATTCAAAGCTAATGAAAATTACTGTGTTTTCTAATACCTTTTGGTTAAGTCTTAATATAGAGGACTCAAAAAATTTCATTTTGTTCATGGTATTTGATTGAGTAGAAAGAACCTACAACTGCGCTGGGAGCCAGGACCCCCAGGAGAGCTTGATTGTATTAGTTCCTCCGTTCTCATGCCAATTAATTGTGTCACCTTGGACCTATTACTTGACCGCTCTGCACTATAAGCTTTTTATCTCTACAGTTTAATGAAGGGATTGACTTGCTCTCTAACATTTCTTTCATCTTGAAAATTCTGTGTTTTTTTTTTTAACTAAAATGCCCCAGTATGCAAAAAGGCAGAGCAACTCTCTTTGCTTGTCTCCCCATAAAAAAATAATCTTGTGTAACATTTTCACATGGAAAAGAACGTGAGGAGATTTATGCTATTTAATCACTGGAAGCATTTGTTTCAAATATGTTTGTAAATTATAGTAGGAATATGTCAGTCTAAGTTTATAGGAAGTGGTAAGTTTGTGTTAGAAACATTTATTGATAAAATCGAAGGAAGAATAGTACTCTTTTTGTCAAATCAGATACATTTGTTACAATTAATTTTGAAACAGCTACTTTGTAATGTACAAGTATACCATTGATCTGAAAACTTACTGAGGCTCATTTTCTGGAGTACCTGATAATAATTTAGTCACAACTTTGAGACTTCTAATTGTAGGTGAAACATTTATTAGTCACTATGCTTAGAGCATGGAGAATATTAGTTTATTTCATTCTCCCCATAAGCATTGTAATCTCTCTTCCCTCCAGCCCCTTTTCTATGGATAGAAGCATTTGTGAAAACATGTTCTGTGTATTAAAGGTATTAATACTTCTCAGAACTTAATATCATACAAGCCCCTTGCTCCCCCTTTGTTTTCCTCCTATGGAGAATGCTTAGCACAACATTGGGCACATAGAATATGCACTTGATAAGTGTTACCTATAATAATAATAATAATAATAAATATTAATAAGATGCTTTCTTTTTTGCTTACACAGCAAACAATTAGTACTTTAGAATTATAGGTACCTTAGAGCTGGAAAGGGCCTCAGGGGTCACCTGGTGTCAACTTCCCTCCCAATATGAAAAGCCCTCTCTTGTCTCCTTTACTGATAACCTTCCAACTTCTGTTTGAAGATAGCACCCAAAACTGCTTCTTAATAACACCTCTAGCATTGGACCTAGATTGGCTGTCAAGAACATTCTAACACTGGGAGGCAGTTATCAAGTTTTTCTGGGTCTTCCTCCTCCAGAGTAAATTGGCCCAGTGCCCTGATCTCACATGGTTTCTAGGCACTTTATAATTCTGAGCTCCCTTTGTTAGGTGCATTGCAATTCATCATTGTCTTCCAGAATGGAATATAACATTCCACATGTAATCTGGCTTGTACTCAATCAAGTGTGATCTGTGCCTCTCCTACTATAAGCACTGCTTCTGCTACTCTAGTTGAGAGTTCATTAGTTTAGACTAATAACCCCTTCATACTATTGGCCCCAGGAGCACATGCTAAAAAATACCCAGCTGTTTTTCAAATGAATCATTGTCAAACCAAGTCCACTCCATTCTGTATTTGTGTAGAAGATTTTTTGTTTATCTAAATTCAGGTCTTTGTTTCTTCCCTTATTCCATTTCATGATAGTGATTTTAGTCTATTTCTGTATAGTCTAAATTTGAATTCTTTTTCACTCTTTACTCTGTAACCCTTCCAGTTTTGTGTCATCTGGAGATTTAACAAGCATATGCTTCATGATTTTGTTTCAATTCATGTAATTTTTTTTTAGATTCATAGAATTTTAAAGCTGAGAGAGGAACATTAGATCATATGACAACATACTTAGTTACACTCTCCTATCCCCTCGGTTTTACACATGAGGAATTTGAAATGAGAGAAGTGAAATTGGAGTCACATGGCCAAGATAACTTTTGACAACAGTGAGTAGCAGATCTGGGTTATTGGACTTCAAAGCCTTGATGCCCAGGCTACCCACTATACTATCTCTTTCCTTATAAGTCTGGAAATTCAGGGCTCCAATCTCCCAAGTCCAGTGTTGTTTTCACTGCATCTGAAATATGTCCCTTCCTTCATCTGCTAACCTAGCGGTCTCAGCAGCAGCAACAACAACAACATACATACACACAAATATGTTAACATAGTAACAGTGTAGGTAGTTTTTTTCTTTTTTCTATGTTTTCTTAAATTTTTGCAATTAACAACCGTTTAAAAACATTTTGAAAAATTAAATCAAACCAAAAACAGAGGGTGGGGAATATAATGATACTAGATTGGTAAAACCTTTTCTCAGTAAATTCATGCAAATTCCACTTGGTCATAATAATTCCTTTTTTTTTAAGTGTTTACAAAGTATATGTTTAATAAAGTCTTTAATTTGTTAAATCTTTGTTAGGCTTGGAGGTCAGAGGCATTAAAATTTTACTTTCTACCCTCTTTAAAACCTGAAACTATAGCTACTCATCTTTAGTCTTTTAGTCTTCTTTCATTTTCCCTCTGCTGATCTGGGAGCAATAAAATGTATTCCTCTTTTTTTCTTTTGGTGATTTTGAGTCTTTCATGGGTACCTTTAAATTTTTAAGATATTATTTAGGTATGTATTTTTCTAAGAGTGTGTATAGTTGTTTAGTATTTTTAATCTCCCAACCATGACAAAGACCTTAAATACTTTATCCTCACCACCTCCACTAGCAATCGTGTTATTTTGTTTAAAGTTTTCATTTCCCCCCTTTTCTTCAACATACCATAATTGTACTATTTTTTTGAAGGGGATAGTGAATCATATTTGTTGACTTATTTTATCCATTTCTGTATCTGGTATCATTTCTTTGATCTCACACCTTTTAGACCCCCACTTACATTTTTTTCTTGCTGAGGGACATCCTTCTGTAGTTCTTTAAGTAAGAGTGTGGGATGGTAAGCCTATTCTTTTTAGGTTTGTTTTTATTTTGCCCTCACTCCAGGGGTGGGTATAAAATCTGAGGTTAATAGTTGTTTTTCCCTAATCCCTTCTGGCCATTTTTGATGCTGATGAGACCTCTGATGTCAATCTAAATGTGGTTCCTTTGTAGATAATCTGGTTTATTGTCTGGGAGTATTTAACATTATCTCTTTATCATTGAACTATCATCTGTAGTTTTACTATGATGTGCCTGGGTTTGGATTTATTTTTATTTATCCTGTTAGGTACTTGGATCCAAGTCTGTCTTCAGATCTGGAAAATTCTCAGCAATTATCTCCTCAAATATTGCTCCTCTACCATTACCTCCATCCTCTTCTGGAATTGCTATTGGATGAATATTGGAACCTTTCAACCCATCCTCCATGTCTTTTAACTGCCCTTTTATGTTTTTGTTTTTTTTTTAAATCTCTTTGTTTCTCTGTGCTGCATCCCTGGTGAGTTTCTCGGTATCTACCTTCCATTTCCAAATTCTCTCTTTAAAACAAACAGAACAAAACATAAAAACCCTTCTTTTTGTATTGTCAAATATAAGACACATATATAAAAATGCATTAAACATCAGTGTACAGCTTGACAAATTATTATAAGGAGAAGACCCATGTAACTTGTACCCGAGTAAGGAAATAAAACACTGCCAACACCTAGGAACCCCTATGTGCCCCCGCCAATCAAGCCTCCTTCCCCTCCCCTGAGATAAACACCACCCTAACTTTTATCATAAGCACTTCCTTTTCTTTGTAGCTCTAACACTTACATGTGCAACCTTAAACACCAGAGATTGGTTTTGCATGCTTTTAATACTTTGTCACAAATATAAAAAAGAGAGAAAGAGAGTATGTGCATGCATGTCTGAGTCACACTATGTATTCCTTGATCCGTCTTCTTTCACTCAACATTTTGTTTGTGAGATTCATCCATGGTGTTAGATGTAGCTGTTTTTTATCCCTTCTCATTGCCATATGAAATCACAGTTTAGTATTTATTCAACTGTTGATGACATTCAAGTTGTTTTCAGTATTTGGCTATTATGAAAAATGCTGCTATGAACATTTTTGTATATGTCTCCTGATGTAAATATGTACACCTTTCTGTAGGAGTAGAATTTCTAGGCCATAGACTGTGTGTATCTTCCCTTTGAATAGATAATATAAACTGTTTTTCACAGTCAACATATGTTATACTCTTTCCAACAGTGTATGGGAACACTAATTTACTCATCTGTCTAGCCTAGAATTTATCCCATCTATTATTTAATACATTTTTTATTTCATTTGGTATTTTCATTTCCAGGATTTTTATTTGGTTATTTTTCACATCCACCTGATTGTTTCATTTCTCTTTTCTGTTGATTCATAGTTTCATGGCGGTTTATTATTTTTTTTAATTGATTTTATATTACCATAACCAAAATTTATAAGATGGTGGTTTATTTTTAATGAAAGTCGTGCCTTAGTTTATCTCTTTGAATCCTTTTAGCATACTTAAAGTCTTTGTCAGAGTGGAATGAATTCTATTCCAGCTGTTAAGTTTCTTAATAATAGATTTCTTCATGCAGTTTACAATTTTCACTTCCAGCCTCATCTTCCATTAAGCCATAGCCTTAGTCAACAAGTAGACAGTTGCTTGTTGTTCTAGCATCTCTGCACAAGTAGGAGAGCACCATCTAGCCCCTGGCTTCAAGCATGGAGCCTGATTCTATTCCCTGTCTTGCACAAAGCATTTTGGACCCCTTTCTTCTGGAGGAACAAGTTCCTGGCCACCACTCCTACTCCCTGACACATATAGAAAAATAAATCAGAACCCATGATGCTTGTGGCTTTAGTCTTCCTTGGTTATGCATTTCTATTTCTGTCTACATAGATATTATTTTGTATTTGAGTCATATTTTAATGTTCTCTTTTTATATTTTGTCTGTTATACTCTGTGTTTAGAACAAAGGAGATATTTGAAGTACAAACTCACTATCTCTGTTGATGTAGACATCTACATCCTTTTCATCACCAAAAGAATTCTTTTTTTTTGTTTTTTCCTCTCCTAAGCCCCTGGCAGGTGAGTGATACTAGGCCTGGCATTTTAACATCTCTGAATTCTCAATTTCATTATTTGTAAAAAGGAATTGGGGCACATGGTCCTTAAGTTGTTCTATAGCTTTAACTCATATTAAACTGCTTAGGTTTGTCCCAGCCTTTCTAGTTAGAAAATATTTCTCTGTGGTGGAAGAGACTGGAGCAAAATAGAGCAGTTGAGTGGTTCTGCCTTCCCTCCATCATCTTGTTAATGGTACTCTGTCTTCCCAAAGCTCTGCTTCTCCCTTTCTTTGTTCTTCTTCTTTGTCTAAATATTGTTTCACAAAACAAAAATCCTTTGGGGAACCTTAATATGATTATGAACTTGAGCTTACTTAGCATTTGAGACTTCCATGTTATATATTCTGTCACTAGGATGTAGGTGTCCTGAGGCCAGGGTACTTATCTGTCTTATTTACCACTCTATCCCAGCAGGCTGACAGATAACAGACAATCAATAAATAATGCTTACATACTGATTCCTATGCTATGCCATCTTTTTCTTTTTAAATATGAGCTTCAAAGAGGGTTCGTTATATCACCCCACTGGTTTTTTAAATGTTTCTTCCTCCATCTCTTCTTTGGTATGATTTCTGATTATAATGTTAAGATTTTCTTTTTAGAGTTTTTCATCCTTTTTGAGCTAGATACTACATTTTAGGTATAAGCCTATATAGTAGATATCTATTGCTGTATAACAATATTATCGCCAACTTAGTGGCTTAAAACAACACATATTTACTTATTATCTCTCAGTTTCCCTGCATCTCGACTGCAGGCACAGCTTAGCTAGGTACCCTGCTCAGAGTCTTACAAAGCTGCAGTCAAGGTATCGGCTGAGGCTGTGGGCTCATCTGAGGTTTAATCTGCTTCCAGCCTCATTTAGGTTACTGGCAGAATTCCAGTTCCTTGTGGTTGTAGGAATGAGGGTTTCAGTTTCTTGCTACCTGCCCAACAGTGACCACTGTCAGCTCCTAAAGGCCACCTGCAGTTCCTTGCCACATAGGGGCCCCCAACATGGCCCTCTGCTTCCTCAAAGTCAGCAAGGGAGGGAGAATGTCTAGCAGGATAGGTGCAGTAATCTTATATAACATAATCACATACGCATCATCACTCACATCCCGTCACTTTTGACGTGTACTATTGGTTAGAAGAAAGTCACAGGTTTCACCATACTCAAAGGGAGGAGATCATGCAAGGGTATGAACACCAGGAGGTGGGGATCATGGGAGCCACCTTAATTAAAAGTCTCTCTGCCATAGCCTACAAACACTGTTTATGGACTTTTATAATGTACTTTCTGGAAAAGTATACCTTCTGAGCAATAAATGCTTTTAATTTTAATTACCTAACTTGTTGCTGAAGTATTAATGAAATATATTATGTTTCAAAAATAATGTTGCCCAACTCAACTCTGTGTTCCCTTTCTCTATGCAATTAAAAGGGCCATAGAGTTTGACTTTGTGTTTGTAATCTAAATAATATATATAAATCAACTATAGTATAAATTATATATGTAGAGATACATAGTACTATAGTATACACCAAATTATGTTTACTATGCCTAATGGATAATTTTAAGCAATATAAAGATGCTCTTTATTTTAAATATGATTTTTCTGTGTACTCACCAATACACCTTAACTGCCTTGTAAGATACAACTCCACTGTATCATGAACTATCCTATTTTATATTTATACTATTTGTAGCAGTGGCATTCATGTCCAGGGGCTTTTGAGGAAGAGTGTATTTGCCTGCTGTGACATTATATCAGATCTGCTTGATTATTTTTAATTCAATCTTCCTGTGGCCTATTTCTTAGCCTTTCACTTTCTAAGCTATGTGTCTAATTTTTAAATCATTTATTCCTCTTATCCTGTTATTATTTAATTTCTTCTTCTTTATACCCTCTCACTTCCATTGCATCTTCCTTAGAGAGCAACTATTAGGCTTACATGCACCTTTCCCAGAAAGTCAAGACTTAGAACAAGGGCTGATTCATATTTGTAGATGATGCATTAAAATATTGGAACTTTATGTTTAGGATGTAATTTATGGTAACTTAATTGATAACAAATAGACAGTCACCTTCTATCTATCATTTTAGGTTTCTGTTCCTGTATTCTTTTCCTGTCCAGCTTTGAAGCATTATAGCATCTTCTATTTTATCTTCTGCCTCTGAATTCAGAAGGCCACATGTCTTTTTTGAATTTGGAGGTTTCTCTCATTTTCATTAATTTCTTTAAAGGCTAAAAGCATGCCATGTATTATATCCTGATGCCAAAATTATACACTTCTTTCAGATAAGTGTTTTTATTTTCTTTTATTTTGTTATATTGGACCTGTGTCTTCAATCACAACAGAACACTCTGGTACATTCCTAATGACAAAATTTAAAATAATTTCTCTGGAGTTTTGGCAGTGGCTCTGTATTTTTTCTTTTGTTTTAATTTAAATAATGCTAATTCTCAACCAGTTACCTATGATCAAAACCTTAATTTTCCTTTGGCTAAAACCATATTGCTTCTTCTCAAATATGTGGTCTAAGCATATAGCATCCTAAGCTTTTCAATGGAAATGAGGTATATCAACATTTGGTTTCCCTAAGTATAAAGTCCCACTAGCTGATAGCCATAAAATCATTCTACTAGACTTCTAGCACAGTGGCTTTTTAGAATTCATAGTTTAGCTCTACTCACCCAAAACTATTGAAAATATTCACATTTCTTGGTTAGATGTCATTTAGAGACTGTGTCTTTTGAGAGTATAAGAAGGGACATCTGTTTTTTTTCAATTAGGTCTAGAACTATGCTACCCAGTAGGGTAGCTACTAGCCACATGTGGCTATCGAGCACTGGAAATGTAGCTAGTCTGAATTGAAACGAGCTGTAAGTGTAAAATATATACAGATTTCAAAAACTTAGTACAAAAAAACTCAATAATTTTAATATTGATTATATGTTGAAATGATATTTTTAATATATTAGATTAAATAAAATATAATTAACTTTACCTGTTTCTTTTTACTTTTTTAATGTGGCAAATATTTAAATTACATATAGGGCTCACATTATATTTCTATTCGAGGCACTGGTCTAGAAATTTACATGTTGACTAGTGTTTGGCAGCTACTATTAGTATCTCTGAATCGTCTGTTTCCAAAGGAAATTTGAGAGGAAAGTTCTTAAGTCTCTCTAAACCAAAAACTAACTTAGTTCTCCTGAATGGTCCACGAAGCACCTAAATATGTAAACATATCAAAGTTGGGAAGTGTATTAAGAACTTCTTTTGGGGGGTGGGGAGGGCAAGATCGGTTAGAATTGTAAGGGACTATGTGTTGAATTATTTTTGTCCCATTTTTAAAGACTTGTTGTATTTGCACAGCTATGTCAAATTCACTCCTTAAATATTTTTTATAGTTAAAAAGCCACTGTATAAATAGAACACTTGTGGCATTCTGCAACTTTGCAGCAACATGTAGTGACTTCTTTTCATAGAAGCTATGAATGATGGAATGTATCCAGTATATTCATTCTATACTGTTTATATCCTGACGACTAACTGCAAGAAGGCATGCCCATTTGTAATTCAGTTAATAGAATTAGAGATGGGTTCCTATACTTAATATCACCTGACGTTTGGTTTGGGGTGACTCCGTGGAAGTAATTTACATTAACAATATATGTGAATGAAACATCAGAATCAAAAATTTGGGGGAGGGTAATTCCTAATGATTTGTGCTGATACCTTTTTTGCCCTCAGGATCTTTTTATTAATATAATAGTTTTATCGAGATATAATTCATACACCACAGTTTACCCTTTTAAAGTATACAGGACAATGGTTTTTAGTATACTGTATTAACAGATTTTCACAGCCATCAGTGCAATCTAACTTTAGAATATCTTCATCACTCTAGTGAGAAACTCCATAAACTCCTCCTGCTAGCTTTAGGCAACCACTAATCTACTTTCTCTCTCTCTACGGATTTGCCTATTCTAGACATTTCATGTAAATGGAATCATACAATATATGGTCTTTTGTACCTGGCGTCTTCGCATAATATTTTCAAGGCTTTTCCGTGTTGTAGCATGATTAGTACATAATTCCTTTTCATGGCCAAATATTCTGTTTGTGGACATACTACATTTTATCCATTCATCAGTCAGTAGAATTTTTAACACTTACAAATTCAGGGAATTAATATTTACATTTAGTAAGAGCCCTCACATATATTCTCATATTGAGCCTCACAGTAGTTTGTTTAAATAAGTATTGTTATAGTCACCATCATTTTATAGGTGAAGAAATAGAGGCCCAGAAAGCCTAAGTAACTTTCCTGAGATCACATAGCAACTAAGTAGTAGAACTGAGACTCAAACCCAGTTTATCTGACACTGAGTCATATGTTTTCGTCCTTACTGCCACACATTTGCCTCCCCCCAACCCCGTGCAATCCCTTGGTGATTTTGTTTTAAAGCAAAATTACTTAGTAGCTAGTTTTTTACTAATTTTTCCTTTGCTTGATTTACTATACTATTAGATATGGGAGATAGGCTTGAAAAAGCTTTTAATGTGACCTCTCCTAGTAACTCTGTGGATAAGTTGGGGATGTATTTTAGGTAATAATATACCTCAGTAGCTTTAGCAACAGACAGAAAAATTGTACAAGAAGCAAAATGCTCAACCAATCAAAGTCCACCTATGGGCATAGGTCCAAAGGTGTATTGGAGGGCTCACGTTTCCATGCCATGAAAAATTTTATTAGTGACCTAGATAAAACTATGTTTATATTAGAAGATCTAGTTTATCATATTTGTGGGAGTCCCAAAATTGATATTATTGGAATTTTATATATCTGGTTGTGTCATACACAGACTATGCTCAATAAAATCATTTTAGAGTGATGACATATATTGTATCTTGGGTTCCTTTTTTCCTTTAGGGTTCTGTAGCTATAGCTGGTGCTGTTACTCGCTGGCTAAGAGACAATCTTGGAATTATAAAGACCTCAGAAGAAATTGGTGAGTATGTTCTAAGAAAGGGCTAGGAAATCTGAAGAATGAAGCATTTCACTATTTTATCTTTGCCATCTGTAAATACTTGGGTTTTGCCCTGAATGTGATCCATAAATTATATGGATCCCTATTATGAGTTTGACTTCTACAAAGAAGACTATTTTGTGAAGATTTATAAAACAATGAATTGATATTATTAGTGGTAGTTATTAATAAACTGGCAAAGTAGGACATAAAAATTACCCAAGTGTAAAATTGAACACTGGAGATTGCCAGAATCTGCAGGTAAAGTACTCTAGTTAAATTTATCTGATGAGAAAGAGCTTTAACTCCTAGACTAGAGTGAGCATTAAAACTCTGGTACCTTTAATTTAAGTATTAATATGGCTATTTTCAGTCTGTGGATAATTGGTTTGAACGTAACTACTCACTCTTTTGTCCACTTGTTTAACTTTGCCTGAAGGTGAGACAATCAGAAATACATTTCTGATTTGGAACACGCTACAGGCCACTTGTTCATCTCCTAGTCAGCAATCTTAAAAATAATGAAAATGACATAAACTACCTAAAGAAATGAATCCAGTTTCTTGATTTCTTAAGCTGGGTTACATTGTTAGTGGGGGTGTTTAATGTGGTGAAACTTGTTTTTGTTGCTCCTAGCGTGCTATAATTAGCAATACTTTACCAATGAATCAGAAACTAAAATCCCTGTCCTAATTTTAAAATAAGTGTGTTTATTTAGTAAAGAAGGACATTAGTGTGATTTTTTTGTTTGTTTTTTCTTTTTTAAATCATAGAAAAACTTGCTAAAGAAGTAGGTACTTCTTATGGCTGCTACTTCGTCCCAGCATTTTCAGGGTTATACGCACCTTACTGGGATCCCAGTGCAAGAGGGTAAGTATTGAAAATACTGTGTTTTTTGAGGTCTTGATTTATTTACTAAAGTAGTGAATAACTAATTAGTTTCCTATGTATTTTCAAATGATTTTAAAGTGTTGAGAAAACTTTTTCTATTCAGAGAATAGAATTTCAGAACCCTTAAGCTCCAAGAAGTTATAAATCAGCTGACAATAACCACTGCCATATCCATTTTCATGTTAGTGTTATTGTCTTTTATCTGTAAGGTGTCTGCAAGTTGTATAGCAAAGGGACATCATCTAAATGAATACTGGAATGCTGGATTGGTTTTATGTTAGTGTCATTTATTCAGATGGATCGTGAACTTTTTTGTATGTGGATGCAGGATTGTGGACTATAACGACTTTCTGAGTTACTTAATGATTATGTCCAGTTTTCTTTTCCTGGACATTTCTGTCTACCACATTTGACCTTTCCATATTTGAGACACTTCAGATTGGTGATTTGTTTATACCACTCTAATCTGAAAATCTTTGTGTCTATTTTTAGGATAATCTGTGGACTCACTCAGTTCACCAATAAATGCCATATTGCTTTTGCTGCACTAGAAGCTGTCTGTTTCCAAACCCGAGAGGTAACAAATATGGGCCTGTTTTCTTTTACTTAGCTCACTTGTACCACTCTTAAACAAATTATATATTAATGCCTGATTTTATTAAATACTGAAAATGTAGTTAATCAAAAATTAAACCTGCCTAAACATTTAATCTAAATATAAGTACTTCCTCCGACCCCTTTCAGCTGTTATTAGCTTCTAAGTTCCTGTTCTCTGCCTGGCACTGAGCATTTTATGGTTGGGGGGAGGCTGAGTGGTACATATTACACAAAGGAAATGGCACAAACATAGGCATCAAGGCAGGAAAATGGGGTGTAAAATAGAGTTGTTTGGCTTAGCTGAGTATCAGTGAATGTAGCAGGGTGTAGGGAGAGAAAATGTTGGCTGTGACCAGATCAAGAAGGGCTGGGAAGACCAGAATAAGAAGTTTCAATTTTATTTCTTAATTAATAATATTAATATTATTAATAAAATTAATTAATTTAATCTCTTCCCCCCATTTATTTTTTTATTTGTATATATTCATGGGGTACAAGTTCTCAGAAGCTCTTGAGAGTTTTTGAGTAGAGGCTTACCATTTTCAAACATGTTATTGTGAAATAGTTTCGTAACATTAATTGCATTGGTTTATTTAAGATTTTGGATGCCATGAATCGGGACTGTGGAATTCCACTCAGTCATCTGCAGGTAGATGGAGGAATGACCAGCAACAAAATTCTTATGCAGCTACAAGCAGACATTCTGTATATTCCAGTAGGTTAGTAAGCCTTCATTCCTTTAAACTCCCAGAGTAATACTTCTTTCTGAAGAACTAGTTCTTTAGGCATATGTAACTACAAAGATGTTGATGTGGCTCTCTCCCCTCAGTGAAGCCCTCGATGCCTGAAACCACTGCACTGGGTGCTGCCATGGCAGCAGGGGCAGCAGAAGGAGTCGGCGTTTGGAGTCTAGAACCTGAGGATTTGTCAGCTGTCACGATGGAGCGGTTTGAACCCCAGATCAACGCTGAGGGTACATTTAAAGAATGAAACTTTTAATGGTATACTGTGAAAAGGACCTTAGTGTGAAGGAGTTTGTCTTCACAAAGTATTTATTTATAAGGAACAAAGTAAAATAACAAATGTTACTGTTTCAGATTCAGCTACTAAGCATATTGCACTATACTATACTGAATAAGTGAGAATGAGAGAAATAGTTCCTTATTTAAAAACTTCTAAAACCACTTTCTAAAACCATGCCCTTCTACTATTTACAGTTCTTTTGTATAGGAGTATAACACTGCTACACTGTCAGTTATAGCTGGTTAGAATAGCCTTTTTTTTTTTTTTAAACAGAGTCTCACTCTGTTGCCCAGGCTAGAGTGCCGTGGCATCAGCCTAGCTCACAGCAACCTCACACTCCTGGGCTCAAGCGATCCTCCTGCCTGAGCCTCCCGAGTAGCTGGGACTACAGGCATGCACTGCCACGCCCAGCTAATTTTTTCTATATATTTTTAGTTGGCCAATTAATTTCTTTCTATTTTTAGTAGAGACGGGGTCTCGCTCTTGCTCAGGCTGGTTTCGAACTCCTGACCTTGAGCGATCCTCCCGCCTCGGCCTCCCAGAGCGCTAAGATTACAGGTGTGAGCCACCACGCCCAGCAACATTAGTATTTCATTGTGGCTTAGTTGGCACTTCTCTGATGACCATTGAAGTTATTAACATTTTTTAATTTTATTGGCCATTGGGATATTTTGTGTGTGTGAGATTCCTACTTAAGTCTTATGCTTATTTTTCTATTGGATTGTCTGTTTTACTCTTACTTTTTAAAAAAAGTTGATTGGTAGATATTCTTTGTATAATCTTTTAGTGAAATGTGTTGCAGATATGTTCTACTCAGTAACTTATGTTTTTATTAATGGTGTCTTTTGATAAACAAGTTCTTAATTGTAATGCAAATGTATTGATCTTTTCTTTATGGTTGGTGAGTTTTCTCCTGTTTTTATTTTTATTTTTATTTATTTATTTATTTATTTTTTTGAGACAGAGTCTCACTCTGTTGCCCGGGCTAGAGTGAGTGCCGTGGCGTCAGCTTAGCTCACAGCAACCTCAAACTCCTGGGCTCAAGCAATCCTT
>CAUYRT010012603.1:0-27816 GCA_963574885.1 Lepilemur ruficaudatus
TTCTTAGACTTAGGAAAATAGGTTATTTGGATTCAAAAGAGTCTACTGGCCCAGCGTGGTGGCTCACGCCTGTAATCCTAGCACTCTGGGAGGCTGAGGCGGGCGGATAGCTCAAGGTCAGGAGTTCAAAACCAGCCTGAGCAAGAGCGAGACCCTGTCTGTACTAAAAATAGAAAGAAATTAATTGGCCAATTAAAAATATATAGAAAAAAATCAACCGGGCATGGTGGCACATGCTGTAGTCCCAGGTACTCGGGAGGCTGAGGCAGAAGGATTGGCTGAACCCAGGAGTTTGAGGTTGCTGTGAGCTAGGCTGATGCCATGGCACTCTAGCCTGGGAAACAGAGTGAGACTCTGTCTCAAAAAAAAAAAAGTCTACTGGCATGGGAGTCATTGAAATAGGACTAAGCTATCCATTTATTGTGTTATTTAGGGCTTATGTTAGTTTTGTGGCTAGTCCAAGTAAAGTATTTTGTTGCTTGAGGAAGTATTTTCTCTAAAATACTCTAAGTCCTTATTTTGTTCTATGATATTTTTAAAAAATAGCCTTCACTATTAGAGGGAGGTTGAGTATGCAAGTTGTTATTTTAAATGGTGAAAGCCATACTGATGTAGAACTTCATCATAAATATGGTTTGAAGTAGCACCTAGTCTTACTAATATTTAGATACTTCAAATGGAAAAGAGTTTTTGTTTGTTTTAATTTTAGAGGAATTCTGTTTACTTAGCAATGACCTCATTCAACCTATCTGAAATGTTATTGGTGTTGGAAACTCGACATTCTATAGTAAATTCACATTTGTCTGCCAGAATGGCTGGTACAAAAGGTTAAATATCTCCATGCTACCTATGGTGTGGTAAGTAGAAAATAAGTTCAGATGACCTCCATCTATCTCCGATTCTATGGCTTTCATTCTTCCCACATTGATAAAAACAAGCAGAAAAATAAGTCAAATTGCAGCATTTGAAAGCTGCCACTCTGGTCTGTGGGTGCATAATGGCTTTCCTGTTCAGCCCTGCAAAGCTGGCTGGGGTTCTGTGATTACACATCAGCTCTGCAGCAGAGCGTTTCAATATAAGGATGCATTGCTCACTGTCATTTTGCTGATAAGGCCTATGTGCTATTGCTGTCATCCTTTTTTTTTCTTTGGAAGAATATAGGTATTTACTCACAATTTTTTAGTCAGGAATAAAGCATCAGGTCAGGAGGGACTGTTTTTATATTATAAATTATGAGGTCAATTATTTCTTAATTTTTATGACCAATGAATGATTGGTTTCCAGTTGGAAGCAAATGTTGATTCACAATAATGCTTATTAAACCCTTGACAATGCTAAATGCAGTATAAAATATATTAAAGCCATGCTTCCTGTCCTCTAACAGCTTATACCTAAGATGATAAGATAGTCATATATTCATCCGCTGCCTTATTTGCAAATTGGACCCAAAGGAGAGGAGCAATTAGGCTGTGAATGAAAGAATGTCTTGCCTAGTCATTCTTAATTAAGTCAGCTTTTTGTTAAGTAGATGATATTTGAGAATATTTTGGGGAGGGGCAATTTATTAGAAGTAGGCCCAAGGGATATTTTTGGGTGATGGAAATGTCCTGTATGTTGATTGTGCTGGTGGCCATATGAGTAAACACATTTGTCAAAACACATCAAACTGCACATTTTAAATGGATGGATTTTAATATATTTAAATTATACCTTATGTTTAATTTATAAAGCAAACCTAGAAATGAATGTAAAGCCCACTAACTGATAGACTATTGTTTAAAGAATATTAGTGATCAAGTCACAGAAAATACAAATGGCCCTGAACAATATATTCTGATGCTAGATTTCTCTCAAAATAAAGAAAATGCAAATTAAAATAACATGAGATACTTTTTTCATCTATAAATTTGGGGAAAATAATTGATAACAAACACGTTATATAGGAAAACAGGCACTCTCATACTTAACTTGTTGAAGTATAAATTGTTATCATTGCTTCGGAGGGTAGTTTGGCACACGTAACAAAATTACAAATGCATACATCTTTTGGTCAAGTAATATCACTTTTGGGGAACTTGTCCAGTGGATATTCTGCATGTGGGCAAACTGACATATGCATAATCTCATTACGTGTAGAGTTGTTAATAATTGCATATACTTGTTTAAATGTCCAAAAATAGGAGACTGGCTAAGTGAATTATGGCACAACCATGCGATAGAATACCGTGCAGTTGTAAAAATGAGACAGTCTCTACACACTGGCATAGATGGCTTTTCATATTTAAGTGAAAGACAGGGTATACTTTCTAGGAAGGTAAAGTAGATGTATTTTCCCTATACCTCTCCCTAAGTACAAATAAAAATTCTGAACACTATATATGTAAAAGACAAGAACAAACCAAAACAAAAATAGTAAGAAGACTGTGAAAAGTGGAGAGAAGGAGGTAGACCAGCGAGGAACTTCAAGACCCAAGAAACCCATGGTAGTGAGTGCCCTGGGTTTTCTTTCTGCCTCATATATCCCAGATTTGTTGCTTAAAATGCTGACAACTTGGACATACCAACGAAAGCAGACAAAAAACACTCAACAAAACCCTGCTCTTTTGGCTAAAGGACCAAGATTTGGGCAGGTTAAGATGAAAGAAAACTTTTAGACAAAATACTCTAGCCAAACACCACCAAAAAAAACTATGGCCCTAATCCCAACCATATGAGCAAAGGCTGAGTAGGGAACTGGACTTCTGGGTCCCCACCCAAACCTCCCCCACCCCTAGTGTCAGAGTGGTTTCAGAGAACTTACACCAAGTAGGAAGTCGGGACTTCGATCCACACTGGTGGATAAATGAAACTTAGTCAAAATTTTAAAATTTACTTTTTGAAAGGCCTTGTTAGAGGATGAAAAGAGAAGCTACAGACTGAAAGAAAATGTTTGCAACCCATATATCCAACAAAAGACTAGTATCTGACATACATAAAGAACTCTTAAAACTCAACTGTAATATAAAGCAAACAATCCAAGTAGAAAACGGGAAAAAGACATGGAGAAACATTTTACCATAGAGAATATACAGATGGAAATAAACACATGGAAATTTATTCAACATCATTAGCCATTAGAAAATTGCAAATAAAAATCATAATATCATTCCACACCTGTCAAAATAAGAGGTCAAACTATCATTCTTTGCTGACAATATGATCTTATATCTAGAAAACCCCAAAGATTCTACCATGAGGCTACTGGATTTGATAAACAAATTCAGCAAAGTCTCAGGTTACAAAATGAATGAACCACTGCTGTTGAAAGTACATTCAAGGGTCCGGAGTTATAGCCAAGTTCCTAGCCTCATCCTAATTCTAAAATTAACCATTATGGCTTTTGGGGAATCTCAAAAATAGAACATCTTCAATTTTAAATTGTCTCCTTTCCTTCCTGCACCCCTATACTTGGTGAGGCCAGAATTTCTGCCTGGCTTTCCCAGGTAATTGCTGGGTGGCTGCCAGCCCTAGCTGGGACAATGGTTTAGAAAAAAAAACCTCTCTCTTATTGATTTCAGGGAGTCTGCATATACTGCAGAAGAAATACTCCTTGTTGTGGCTCATACCTCTGGGACTTCATGGACTAAGGGGCTGCACATAAAAAAAATTCTATCTAGAGAGTCAGCCTCCACATTAATCCAGTCATCTTCAAGAGGGAAAGTCTTTACTGAGTGCCCTTCCGGTAAATTCAGCCTCCCTCCATTGCATTGTTTAGTTGCAATGGAAGTTTCTCCACAGGTTAAAAGTTACCACCCCATCTACAGTCTACAGTTTACATACAGTAAACTTCTGTAGCTTGTTAAATCACCATATTCCAGTATTTCATGCGGTATATCCTACTGACATTTAATCAGAAGAAATAATTATTTTCTAAAAGTAAATTGTAACTAAGGAGATTACAACTATTTGACAAGAATAAAACATAGTTTAAAGTTTGGAAAAAGTGCTAGGAGAAAATGGGGTAAACTCTGGTGCAGTACCAAGGTCCTTTATACTTTATAGTCTTCTTGAATGAGATTTGCCTGGTAAATTACTTCCTGGAAATAAAATTTAATTCCTCAATGTTAGCTAACCCACACTCCCCAGGGTCAGGACATTCAATAATGAATGGGATCTGAGTAAAATAGGTTCTAAAAATGTAATTATTCCTTTAAATATCATATAATGGTTATGTCTTCTTTAAAAGATCTCTCTTTACTTTGCCAAAATATTTTTAGATGGAAAAAATACGATGCATGGGATTTGCTTCAAAATAATCCACACGTGTGTAGGAGGGAATAGATAGATGAAGGTATAGCTAAAAGGTTGGCTGGGAGTAAATAATTATTGAATTTGGATGATGGGTACTTGAGTGTTTATTATACCATTCACTCCACTTTTGAATATGTTTAAAATTTTCCATCATAAAAAGTTTAAAAATAATATCACATGATGGTCACCCTTAGAGCCAGTCAGTTCTTGTGACCATTATTACTCTCCTCAAAGGCAGATCATTTTCAAGGAGAAGCCACAGTGAATTCAGCTTGAGAAGCTGAGTGTGGAAGAATCCCTACTACATCCATCCTTGTTTCTACAGAAAACCTTCCTGTTGGATCAAAGATCTACATGTTCAGATGGCAGAAAAAAAAGTGAGGTTCTAAAAAGAGGGGAGAGATTATGGACAGAATTCAGTTTTATTAGTTGCTATGAGTCTTGGAGTCAAATCTAGGTGAAAATATGTTCTTGAAAATTCTAGTAAGTACATTTCTAATGCTCTTCTTTTTTTTTTTTTTGCAAAATACCAGAGTTTACTGATTTCAAATACAATTTCGCCCAGAAAAACAATGGCACTCCCAAATGAACTGACTTTTTAAAGAGTTGGTCTTTGCCACATCTCTGTTTCCAGATATGTTAAAGGCCCATTTTCCAAGCAGGTCAGCAGCTACACCTTAAATAACAAGGTAGGGACCTTATGGTTATTGCTGATACAATTTTAGATATAGATAGAGAGATGAATATAGTTCATTAATCAGCTATTTATGAGGGAATTTTGGCATAGTGTTATATACTCAGGCTCTGCTGGGTAAAATTTGAATTTTCCTTCTTACTGGGTAGCCTTGGGTAAGTTATGAAACCTTTCTGTGCCTCATTTTCCTCCACGGTCTTTCATCTTGTTGTGGATTAACTAAATTAATATTCATAAAGGATCTAGAACAGAATGAGCTCTTACACTCATGAGGCTTATAGTAATAGATATGCTATTAAACATCAATCCTAGAAGGTTAGAGCTAGAAAAAAGACTAGAATGTATTTAGTTAGTCTAATTCTCTTATTTTATTGTAGAGGACACTTTAAAAAATACCAATGTCCAGGTTGCATTGTCGGAAAATTTGGCCTGGGGTAGGGCCCCCAGGCAAGTCTGATGTGCCAACAAGGATGAAAGCTGTGATTTAAAAGTTATAGAAAACTTGCTGGAGGCGTTTCAGCTGAACTCTAATATCTGGCATCTGGATACATCACTCTCTGTGTGCTCTCTCAGCCCTTCTCCAACATGGCTGTGCATCTGTTCCTGCTATGTTAAAGCAGAGCCACACATACATATAATTAGCAAGCTCATACCCAATATTTATAACTGTGAAAAACTCTGATTTTTCTTTCCCAGCGTAAAATGTGGTTTGTTTTAAAATGCCACTTGTGAAAAGGCCAGCATTGCCTGGCGTAGAGGTGAAAGCAATTTGCATAGCTTCTGAAGTTTAGAAAGGAGCCTGGACTAATTCAGTAATAGTGCTTTGGACAGTAACAATTTTCTGCCATCTAGTGGATAATTTAAAGAATAAACCATGTCTTTATTTTTAAAATATCTGTATTATCACAAAGCTATGACTTCTAAGCATCTTGCCACTGGAAGGAAACGTTTTTGTATTAGTAAAACAACTACTTTTCCACAAACTGTGCCTCAAATTTATTCTTCCAATGATTTTATTGATTTATTCCTTTAATGTAAAAAATTTGTTATGTCCCCTTCTCTTAATGTTGCTAAAAATTGTGGACACACAAAATATAAATCCAATATGCTCAATTTCTAAATGTTTGCATACTAAGCAGCCTGTGATATAGATAAATGTGTTTATATTTGCCTCTTTCTCAAATTTCTCCTTTCCAATATTGGAAATGTTAATATCCAAGTCAAAGAGTATGAGCCCCAAAGCCAACCCCCCTACTTAAAACTCTGGCTTTTTCTTGTACCAGTTGTGGGATCTTAGAGAAATTAACCTCTTTGTGAATCAATTTCCCTATCTGATAATGATTGTACCTACCTCATAGGGCTGGTAGAAGGATTAAATCCATGCAAAGCAGTTAGTGTTCAATGTTGTTAATGTTATTACCATGGTTGTTATTGTTTATGTGTGTATCAATATTTACAATGAGGAGGAAGAAGTTCAGAAGTGCTTTGTACTCCATTCAGTTTTAAAAATCAACAAGCATTGGATGAATCGATATTGTTAAAATGTCCATAGTACCCAAAGCAATATATAGATTCAGTGCAATCCCCATCAAAATACCAATGACATTCTTCATAAGAATAGAAAAAACTAATCTTATAATTTATATGGAACCACAAAAGACCCAGAATAGCCAAAGTCATCCTGAGCAGACAGGACAAAACTGAAGGAATCATGTTACCTGACTTCAAATTATACTATAGAGCTGCAGTAACCAAAACAGCATGGTACTAGTATAAAAACAGATATATAGACCAATGGAGCAGAACAGAGTACTCAGAAATAAATCCACTCATCTGTGGTGAACTTATCTTTAACAAAGGTGTGAAGAACATAGAATGGGGGAAAGGCCAGTCTCCTCAATAAATGATGCTGGAAAAACTGGATATTCACATGCAGGAGAATAAAACTAGACCCTTATCTCTCACCATAAAAAAATCAAATCAAAATGGATTAAAGACTTAAATCTAAGACCTGAAACTATGAAACTACTAAAATAAAACATTGGGGAAACATTTCAGGACTGGTCTGGGCAAGGATTTTCTTGTGTAATACCTCCAAAGCACAGGCAACCAAAGCAAAATTGGACAAATGGGATCACATCAAGCAAAAAAGCTTCTGCACAGCAAAGGAAACAATCAACAAAGTAAAGAGACAACCCACAGAATGGGAGAAAATATTTGCAAACTACCCATCTGACAAAAGATTAATAACTGGAATATATAAGGAACTCTAACAACTTGATAGGAAAAAATCAGATGATCCAATTAAAAAATGGGCAAAGGATCCGAATAAACATTTCTCAAAAGAAGACATACAAATGGCCAACAGGTATATGAAAAAATGCTCAACATCATTAGTAATCAGAGAAATGCAGATCGAAACTACAATGAGATATCCTCTCACCCCAGTTAAAATGGCTTTTATCAAAAAGGCAATAATGAATGCTGGAAGGAATATGGAGAAAGGGGAACCATCGTACATTCTTGGTGAGAATGTAAATTAGTGCAACTACTATGGAGAACAGTATGGAGGTTCCTCAAAAAGCTGAAAATAGAGCTATATTATGACCCAGCAATTCCACTGTTGGGTTTATATCCAAAGGAAGGGAATTCAGTATATTGAAAAGATATCTGCACTTTCATGTTTATTGGAGTACTATTCATAGTAGCCAAAGATATGAAATCAACCTAAGTGTCCATCAATGGATGAATGGATAAAGAAATTGTGGTACATATATACAATGGAATATTATTAGGTCATTAAATATGAAAAATTTCAAATAAAAAGTTTAGATTATTATATTGCAAATAAGAAGCAGTACAATTAATCAAAGTGTGTGCCTAAACTATTGATAGAGTTTTGCTATCTTAATGGTAGCTTGTTTACACTAGCAACGAAGATGCCTAGAGAATGAGTGGCAATCAAATTGCAAAGGGCATTTTCCACACCTTGCTGAGAAAGCCTGGAACAAGTAGTAGTCAGCTGGTACAAGGTCTGGTGCATACGGTGGATGACAGAGTTTCCAAGTCCAGCCTCTGTAGTTTGAGCAGCATTGTTTGTGCAGCATGTGGTCAAGTGTTGTCTTGCAAGAGGATTGGCCTGTCTCTATTCACCAATCTCGGCTGCTTAATCACAAACATTCTCAGCATTTCATTCAACTGGTTGCAGTAGACATCTGCAGTAATCAACTGACAGGGCTTCGTCAAACTGTAGCAGTCGACCACCAAACAGACACCATTAGCTTTTTTTGATGAATATTCGGTTCTGGACTGTGTTCCAGCACTTTATCTTTACCCAACCATTGTGCTGAATGCTTGTGATTGTCAAAAAGAATCCATTTTCATTACATGTAACAAGACAATGTAGAAATGGTTTGCCTTTATGTCATGACAGCAAAGAAAGGCAAGCTTTGAGACGATTTCTCTTCTGATGCTTGTTTAATTCATGCGGTACTCATCTATCCAGTTTATTTACCTTGCCAATTTGTTTCAAATGGTCCAATATTTTTGGACTAGTGACATCAAACCTTGCTGCTAATTCACTTCCACTACAGCTTTCATTTCATCATTATCTACGTTGGTCTCAGATCGCGCATGTGGCTCATTTTCAGTATTAAAATCACCACAATAGAACTCAATCATCAACATACTGTGCATTCATTAGCCATATCCTTCCCAGACACTTGGTTGATATTTTGAGCTGTCTGTGCAGCATTGGTTCCATGACAAAACTCATATTAGAAAATAACATGAATGTTTGACTTATCCATGGTTTCACAAAAATTGCTCTAAAAAGCTTTGAAAGATAATCACAAGCCAAACCATGCGTTTGAAAGAATGATCTTATACCTTCACAATAAAAACAAAAGAATGTCAAAGTGAAATGTCAGAGATATTAACTGTCAAACTTAGTACTTAAGGAAATCAGACATTTCATACTTAAGAGCCTAATTATAGCCACATAAAAAGAATGAAATCCTGCCATTTGCAACAATATGGATGGAGCTGGAGAAAATTATGTTAAGTGAAATATGCCAAGCACAGAAGGAGAAATCTCACATGTTCTCACTTACATGTGGGAGTTAAATATTAAATATTAAAAACAATTGATCTCATGGAGACAGAATAGAATTATGGTTACCAGAGGCTGATTTCAAGTATACAATTCAATGATTTTTAGTAATTTCACCAAGTGGTACAACCATCACCATAAATCAGTATCTGCCCCATCAAGATCCTTCATGTTCATTTACCGTTAATTGCCATTCTCACCTCCAGCCCCAGAAAAGCACTACTTTCTTTCTCCTTCAATTTGCCCTTTCTGGGCATGTGTCATATACGTGAAATCATACAATATGTGACTTTTTTGTCTGATTTCTTTTACTTAGCATAATATTTTCAAGGTTCATTTATGTTGTAGCATGCATAGCTACAATGTTGTAGTGTTGATAGCATGTATTTTATTCCCTTTTATGACTGAATAATATTCCATTGTATGGCTATGCCATACTGTATTTATTAATAACAATTGAATACTTGGGTTGTTCCAATTTCTGGCTATTATGAGTAATACTATGAACATTTGTGTGGACATACATTTTCACTTCTCTTGGGTAGATGTCTGGAAGTGGAATTTCTGATTTATGGTAGTTTTATGTTTAGCCTTTTGAGAAACTGCCAAGCTATTTTCCAAAGTTGCCGTACCATTTTGCATTCCTGTTTGCAATATATGAAGGTTCTATTTCTTTAAATTCTTTTTTTTTTTTTGAGTCAGAGTCTCACTGTGTTGCTCGGGCTAGAGTGCAGTGGCATCAGCCTAGCTCACAGCAACCTCAAACTCCTGGGCTCAAGCAATCCTTCTGCCTCAGCCTCCTGAGTAGCTGGGACTACAGGCATGTGCCACCATGCCCGGCTGATTTTTTTCTATGTATTTTTTTTTTTAGTTGGCCAATTAATTTGTTTCTATTTTTAGTAGAGACAGGGTCTCCCTCTTGCTCAGGCTGGTTTCGAACTCCTGACCTTCAGTGATCCGCCCGCCTCGGCCTCCCAGAATGCTAGGATTATATGCATGAGCCACTGCGCCTGGCCTTATTTCTTTAAATTCTTAACAGTATTTGTTATTGCCTGCCTTACTTATTATAGCCATTCTAGCCTGTGTGAAATGGTATCTCATTCTGGTTTTAATTTGCATTCCCCTAATGACTAATTTTCATGTGCCCAAGACTTGAATTCTAAGAGTTCTGTTTGGATAATGTGTTAACTAATATGAGGAATATAAGAAGATAAGTGGATTTGTAGGAAGGATAATAAAGTTGTTGTTGACTGTCTGCATAACACTGAGTTTGAGATGTTCAAAAGGCAGTTAAGAAACTTGGGTCTGGAACTCAGAAGAGAATTCAAAGCAGGAGACACATATTTGTGACTCAGCTACACAGAGCAGGCAGTTAAAATCAAGATTAGATGAGTCCACTAACAGAGAAAAAATAGAGCAAGAAGCTCAAGAATATTTAGGAATATTTATTTTGAAGAAATTGATGGAGAATGGTGTACCAGTGTCGAAGGCAGAGATTCATGACACGTAGGAGAGACTAGTGTCATGGATGCCATTGGAAGAAAGATTTTGAAGGAACAAGGGGAGGTCAACATTAGCAAATACCTCACAGCAGCATAGAAAGTGAAAAAGTAAGAAGAGATCATTGCCTCTTGAGGCTACCTATCAGTTGTTGACGACTGATGGAGTAATTTCCATGGGGGAGGGAGATACTAAATTGAATTTCTCAAGTCCAGAATTTTATCAAACTTTTTATTTGTTCATATATTTTGCTTCCTGTGAATACCTTGTAGTTTTGGAAATTTTTTATTATATATGGAAAGCAAAAATTTTAAAAATTCAATTTAAGTTTCTATTTGTTTTTTGAACATGGCAATTTTTTTAAATCACCACTCTCTTTTTTCTCCATTTATCCTCTATCCATACTTCTTCATTCATTTTCTGTTTGAGAGCGTGGGTTGGAGCTCTTAGATAAAGAGCCTTGTCAATAATGCTACAGAGACAAATCAGGGGTAGGCTGTCATGTGTTTAAAGAAAGAATGAGCCCTGGGGATTCATGGTGTGGGCTTCCATAAATATCAAATTTGATTTTTGTTTTTGTGTGTAGTGGGAATAGCATTTAATGTCATTATTTGTGTCACTGAATGGATGTCTGTTGAGCTCATTAATGTTCCTCATTTAGAGAACCCTTTATGGACATCCACTCCATAAGTCTGTTACCATTCGTGGGAAAATATTTGACCCAAATACTCTTTGCTCCTCTGTGACATGGATCATAATTCTGTCACAGTGAGCCATTCCCTTTTCTCAACCACAGGGATATCCAATCATTCCAAATATACATAAACCCTGTTATTTCTTTTATAGTCTTCAACTTTGAGCCTGAATTTCTTTTATGTCTTTTCCCTCTTTTTTGACTTCCAATTTTAGAAATAACTTCCTTTCCTCTATATTCAATAGAGCATCTAGTCCTAAAGCTGACCAGCCAGAAAAATTCAGAATCATTATAATTTTGATAAAGAACTTCTCTAAATCTTTCTGGATGTTGCATTTTTGGGCCTACTTAAGAAGCCACATGGATGACTTGAGTGGATGGGCTCATTTATAAATTTTCTTGAGTTGGGTGGTTCAAATGAAGACTCTTGATATCCTCTTTTCCTTGGTTTCCTTTTGTTATATTAACATAACATGATCTAGATTCAGTAATTTCTGAGAAAGATAAGATTTGATAAGGCCAAATCTATCCTGGTGTCATATTTCCCTAAGTCTTCATAGGTCTCCTCTACCTCTCCCTAAAAAGAGGACCTTCAAAGTTCCCATATATATATATATATATATATATATTTTTTTTGAGACAGAGTCTCACTCTGTTGCCCAGGCTAGAGTGCCGTGGCATAAGTCTAGCTCACAGCAACCTCAAACTCCTGGGCTCAAGCAATCCTTCTGCCTCAGCCTCCTGAGTAGCTGGGACTACAGGCAAGTGCCACCATGCCCGGCTAATTATTTCTATATATTTTTAGTTGGCCAATTAATTTCTTTCTATTTTTAGTAGAGACAGGGTCTTGCTCTTGCTCAGGCTGGTTTGGAACTCCTGACCTTGAGCGATTCTCCCACCTCAGCCTCCCAGAGTGCTGGGATTACAGGCATGAGCCACTCCAGTGTATTTTTTTATGGTGACACCATCTAACTCTCGGAATGTTTCTGGTAGGATAGTGAAGATGTAAACATTTAATGTTCCTGGGAGAAGAGGTGTAGGATAAAAAGTAATATCACAGCAACTATAATTTCTAGTGATATTCTGACTCTTTCATTGAGGAAACATTACTCCAAGACATAACGTTTATTTTTTGAGTGTCCACAGAATTTCATTACCTTTCAAAATCATGTGATTTTAAAAAATGAGCCAAAATGTTTGGTGAGAGATGTTCTTCCAAATATTTCTCTTCTTTTTCTGATAAAAATAATTTTATCATTATGATTTGTTTCTTATTTCGGAATATTACAGAGGTACAAATGTTTAGGTTATATATTGCCTTTGCTCCGCCTGGGTCATAGCTGCAAGCACCCCAAGATGGTACTTCTTTGTGGAACATGTTCTGACATTAAGGGAATTCAGTACCTAAGGTAATTCTGGGGAGAAACAAACTGATGCTTACAGTGTGAATTAGCCAAAATTTCATGAAGGTTTGCATTAGAGACACAAATTTTGCTTTAGATAGAATAAATAAGAGTTTAAAACCACCAACAATTTTAACAATTCCTAGAGTACAGAAATAAGAAATTAGCAAAAGACTATTTGAATCAAAGCAGAAAAATCCATTTAAAGTGGGCTATTTCTCATAAATTATTTTAAGAATCACAGCAATAATTAGAAATAAAATAATTCTTTTTAGTTTAGAACATTTTAAAATTTAATAAGTGTAATAAAGAGTACAGACATAGTTCTTCTAGTTTAACAGGAGAGGAATTCTCTTTGGGTCAGACAGAATTCAATTATTGTTTTTTCTATTGATGTCCCAAAATGATATCTGAATATGTAGTTAATTTGGGTATGATCAAAATGGATGGAACAAGAAGGTAAAAGTTATAATGTTCCTTTATGTAATAGAAATAGAAACAGTACAGAAGTTATTCCATACCTATTCTGTTTACTGCACAGTTAGTGTAAAAAATAAATCCCTAAAACAATTTGAAAACTATTAATATATTATGTAAAATGCAAATTTATCTACTATAAGAGACTTCTCAAAACCACACTTTGTAGAAGAAGCAAAAAACTGTATTATTGTAATAATAGACACTTATCTATAAATATATTGGAGAACAATTTATATGCTCAAATGTATATAAAACATATTGTGACAATCATTTTCTTATTTAAAAAAGAACTATTAATAATATGCCAAGTAGATTAAAAGGTACTTTTTCTCTTACCATCAAAAATCGTGTTACTAGGATCACACATGTTTTTGGGCTGATTTTTTGTTTGTGGTATTGAATTTTGCGGTGATTTTTAACCATCTGTGATCGGTATTATGCATATTTCACAAAGCTTGGGCAATATTTCACTACAATGTACAACATAATGTTTCTTTTATTAAAGTTATAGTAATTATGTTAGTTTTGAACCAATGATTGAAGAATGATCACATTTCACTTAACCGATGCAGCTAGTTTGTCCCAACGTAACATTTTTTCATGAGTTTATTAAGTAAAAATTGAACCCTTGGGAATCATACCCATTATCATTGGAGCAGAAATCCATTTTTCATTTTTTCCTTTTTTGCATGTTGTCGACACGACGACATAAAGTATTTGTTAATGTGTATACTTACCTGTATCAGCAAATGTAGTTCTTGGCCTACACCGTCTTTTGCTTCTTTTTTCTTTTCACTTCTGTAGCCATTAACCAAACATACTAATATTACTGCAGTAAGAAACCTAACCCTGGGAACCTTGCCTTCTTTGGTTCTATTCCACACAGAATCATCGGCATAATTTTCCTCAAGCACTGTCGTAATTCTTTTTCTCCTTTATTTAAGAACAGTTGGTAACATTCTGTGGCATGTTGTGTGTACACCTTTCATCCTAAGAGTTGAAATTCTTCCTTCCTCTGACCCTTTCCCTGTTAGCAATCTCATTTCTTCCTGCTCATTGGCACAGTCTCTCAGCTACTTCCAAGCCATCTGGTTGTTACTAGCACATGGTATTTGCTTTCAGCTACTTTCCTGCCTGGGCAGATGTCACCCTTGAATTACTGGGAGCCCACTGCTTCCTGAGGCAGCCCGTTCTGTGTTTGGATAGGTTCATTAAGAGAGCTTTTCTCTTTACTATATAAATCAACTATGTGATTTTTACATTTCTCTTTGTTTGTATGTCAGTCTAAGGAGGTCTTCTTTCTTAGTTGTTTTGCGTATGTGTGGTTATGTCTACAGTGGTGCCTTGTTTAAGTTGTAGGGAAAGATCTCTGCACCTGGCACTTCCACATTTTCATGCCTGATACACCCTCCCACCACCCGGTACCACAACAGTGTGAGCTGTAACTTTGGGCGTGGCACATGCTTAATACATGTTTGATGTCTACGCTGCCTTCTACATACAGAACTATTTATATAACTATTAATTATATCTATACAAAATAGTAAAATCTCTATCTAGGAAATAATTCTGTGAATTTTAATTGTAAAGATTGAATACAAGCCTGATCATGTGCACACTCACCCCCAACACACAGCAAAATTCCAAAACATTACCAATTGTTTAACTAAGAAAACAAAACGTGTTGTATGCATTTTTATCTATAATTGGTTAACAAAGAAAGTGTTACATGTTACATATCTATCCAGACTCCAAATGGCTAGCTTTGATATATGTGTAATGCACTATTATTTTCTAGGTCATAAAACAATTGGTATATTTAGTTTTACCTGTGCAATTTCATATACTGCAGGGAAAATATTGATAGTTTTGCTTGCATTTCACAATGTGAATATGAGAAAATACCTTGGCATTGTTAATCCAAAAATACAATTATAGTTTTCAAAAAGTCTATGTTGCCTGAACTTTTATTAGTATCTCTAAATTCTTACCATCCCTGAATGCCTTTGCTTTTAAACTACCTCAAAAATTGTTTCCATAACAATTTTAATTGAATCTCCTGTGATGCTAGTTTAGTTATTGTAATCAACCATAGCGTATAATTCAATTTCAATCAAAACCTTTAACACTTTGTGGTAATCTGAGAGTAGACACTTATAAATATGTTATATCCATGTGGGTTTCTTCTCCTGACCTCCTACCCCACCCAAGAGACGCTATAACCAATGTGATAACTGACCATGAAGACCAGAGGTTGCTTTCCATTTGTCCCAAATTATGTGGAAAATATTGTCCAGGGGCTGCTAGGTAGGGTCATCACCAGTTGAAGTCTGGTCTAAATTAGATAAAGATAGGGTGATAGACTTGTCACTAAGGTTGTTACTTCCTTTGTGACCAACAAGCTTTGACAGATGGGTTGAATGGCTGTTGCAGCAGATTGCAGCTGGGGCCTGGTTGGCTTGGGCTAAGGTGGGTGGCACAGGTGTGGGGGAGCAGTGGGGAGGCCTCCCCTACAGCCCACATTACTCTATTGTGCTGCTTTGCAGGTCCTGAATTATCAACAGGGAATTATTCTTTTTCAGTTCTTCTTATTATTAGATTTCTTTAAAGCCCACTTTTATGTCTGCCCATTAATCATCTATGTAATTTTAGAAGGCAAAATGCATGAGGCACAGAGCTAATTATGCATTCTATTATGTCTTTAGATATCTGGATGAAAGTCATGTTCCAACACTCAATCCCTTCCCTAAAACTCATTTCCACAAGTGATGATTTAATGATCTGTTTATTTTAAAGGTTTGCCTTTGGAGACAAGGATTATCCTGGTTAGCTCCACTTGAAAGAATAGACTTTTATTTCATGAAATCTATAAGCATTTAGAAAAATCATTGTGGGCTTTGAAAATACATTGAATACAAAATGTGTTGAAACCCATGCTTTGGCTATCCATAGGTAGAAATGATCCCCTTATACTTATGCAGAGTATGAGAGCCATAGGGTCCACAGTTTTCGAATTCCATTGATTAAACACAGGAACCAACCAGCTGTGGAAACAATGTGTATGCAGGCAAACTGCAGGTCTGTTTTTTAATTCTAAAGTCAGTATGTGTGAACAACAAAAGAATGATTAAAAGGTGATACAATTCTTAAATGTGATGATTGCTAATCACTTTTCTCTGATCAATTTAGTTCTGCCATTTAGCCAATCTATTGCATTATATATAACTAGCTAGCAAAGAATGAAAACATTAGCCTCACGTATAACTCTCAATTTGATCTCCTAGTTTTTCTTTTACTCTGCAGGTTTGAAAAACATTATTTTCAGTAGTTACATCCACAACTCCTAGGTATAAGCTTTAAACTTGATTATGAAGGGATAATTTCCTATGTTTCTAACAGCAGGGTGCAGTATTTTGCAAGGAGAGGTGCCCTTGTGATTTAGCATATATTAATTTCTGTTGGACTGTGCTTTTTTGTGCCCTTAGAATACAGTTCTATCAGAATGTGTGCAAAAGTCTTCCACTATAAACTTTACATTAATGTTTTCTAAAATTTAAGTCAAAAATACGCCATCAATTGGGTTCTAGATTTAGTGACAACAAAGGCCAAGTGGATTACAGGTGGAGAAACACCGTCTCCTTCTAGGCGTCAGTGTCCACCCCAGAGCCACATTTGCGACAGAAGATTTCCTTGTTCTGGGTCAGGAAGCCTTCACCCACCAAGGAGACAGAGCACTTCCCACAGTTAAAGCATTCACTATGCCACTGGCGGTCTTGAAAGCAGATAAACTTGGCACCTCTGAGACCTGTAAAGAAATTGGAGAAAAAGAGTAATCTATCCTTTCAAGGAATAGATTGAACATTCTATCAGGTAATTCTCTAACTGGAGATACAGCCATGAGCAAGAGCACCTAGAGGCAAATAACCCTGCAAAGAATGCTGCCCCCATCCGTGTGTCCAACTGGGAATGTCAGTCCTAGGCAAGTTCCATCTCTGCCACCCAAGCAGATTCCCAGGCAAATGCTGCCATAATCTACAGAAGTAGGTAGAATCTGGATATAAAAACCACATATTTTTGGAAACAGATAAGGATTATCTAAGATAAATAAGGAAATACAGTGTAGTGCAGTGGGAAGAGGGTATAGGTTTTGAAGTCAAAGATATCTAAGTATGAATATCGTTTCTTTTTCCCTCTGTGTGACCTTAAGTTTTCTTAGCTGAAAAATAAAGATGAAATAAATGTACACTTCCTAACCTGGTGTCTGATGTTTTAATGACTTTTAGTTCTCTTCTCTTCCTTCATTTTTCCATGCTTAATTTTACATAGAATAAGTCCCCTGGTCATATGGTTTAGAACATGAGTGCCAAAAATCCCAAATAGAGGATTTCATCCAGACTATCATACAACCATCTTAATATGGCGACCTTATTTTCCTGCCCAGAGACAACTTCAGTTTAGGGTTATAACAAAGATCTGTGAATCTATTCACTCTAGCCACTGAAGCCACGCTATCCAGTGATTAGTTTCCAAGTATTTCATCTAAGTACCTTACCATTTTAACTTGGGCCTCACCTGAACCATACTGTTTCTGTAAAAAGTAGTAGAATTTGAATCTTCGGTGAGGCTCTGATCTCTGTCTCCCTAACTCCAGGGTGCAGTTCAAGAAACTGATTTTGAGAAGTTATAGAAACAAATGAAAGGTCTAGGGATTGGGAAGAGGTTGAGATGCCCTAGGCTTGGGCCTTTATTTATTTGTCATATTCTCTAAGTGATCTTAGTGCTATGGACTTCCTCTGATTTGCTTATCCACAGAGTGAGGCTAAACTAGTTCACGTGCTGATTAGCATATAATTATCAAGTACTCCATTTGAAACGGTGAAGCAAAAGGGTGAATAAGCATTCTATTTCAGGTAAACTCTTCTTAAATATGATAACCTCTTATTTCCATCCTGAAAACCTTATTTGATATCTTTATATAAATTTAGTGATTCATGGAGAAATTTGCATCAAATTCCTCTACTTTCCTTGATTAAATTTATAGCTTGCTTATCTAAGATACTATCATCATTACTTCATAATAAGTGTAAATCAATTGTGTACCAATTAATTCCTTTAATGTAATTCAAAACATTAATAAGCTGACTGCAAGAGTAATGTCCTCTCTCTATATAAATCATGCCTGCTCATAAAACTAATTATTACATGTCTAGCATTTTGATGCTCATTTTTAAAAATTTTATTCATAAGTCTTGTACAAGTGGCAAATGTAATTCTTCCAGAATTTTGCAAAGAAGAAAAAAACAGTAGCATCTGGCAGCAAGACTTTAAGAAAGCACTGACTGAACATGTGAGATGTTTGTAAATGGTTCCAAATTTGGACACGTTTACTCTCTTAGGTCATGAGAGTTATTTGCAGTAAGAAAACTATCCAGGAAACAGGTCTCTGATGCCTATTTATTTGGTTTCATAGGTTTCTGACAAGTCAGTAGAATAAGAGCTAGAATGTGTTGAGTGCTTGAATATGTGGCAGTCACTAGTCCAAGTCCTGTGTGTGTATTACCTTATATAGCCCTCACCTTACCTTCATGGGGTAGATATTAACATCATCTCCTACTGTGCAGACAAAAACTGAGGAACAAAGAAGTTTAGCCACTTGCCCAATGTTATCCCGCTAGTAAGTGGCAGATCTGGGATCCAAGCCCAGGCCATCTGTCTTTAGAGCCTCTGCTTTTAACCTCATAGAATTATGTTTGACTTTATCTTTTATAAAAAATATAATCAGGAACATTAGCATCTCTCTCTGACGAAGCCACAACATTTGAAACTCCTTTTCCTCAAAATAAAGAGAGATGGAAGAAAGCTAATATGTGATCCTGTTCAACTTCTCTTTTTGCAAATGAGGCAAATGAAGACCTCTGGAGGTGAGCTGCATTCCCAGGGTCACACAGAAGTCAGGGGCAGAGGAAAACCCCAGTCTTTTACTCCCCCAGTCCAAAACACTTTTCGCTAATCAACCTGCCTCATTTATCCCCGATAGTTTGACAGATTAATCCTATCAGGTTAATTCTTACAGGAAGAGAAAAAATTGTAGTTATACCTGGAGGTTGTTCAAATGAAGCAATGGGTTTTTACACCTGATAATTTGTAGATAGATTTAGTTAATACAAAATAGAATTTTGAAAACATTCTAACACAGATAGCTTCTTTTTAAAATTAATTTCTAATTGGCATATATATATATATATGAGGTATACCTGTAGCATGATGTTTTGATATATCTATACATTGTGGAATGGCTAAATCAAGCCAATTAATGTATTCATTACCTCACATGTTTATCAGTTTTTTGTGGTGAGAACATTCAAAATCTATTCTCTTAGCAGTTTTCAAGTATTTATAATACATAGTTACTATTTAATAACTATAGTCACTACATTGCGGAATAGATCTCTTGAACTTATTCCTCCTAACTGAAATTTTTTATCTGACAATACAAAGCTTCTTAAGCTGATGTAATGTTTTCACGAATGCTCAACTTTCTGAATGTAAATGTATGGCAGTATCAGAATTTCCGATAGTACATTAGCTCAGGTAGCTCAATTTTAAAGAAGCACTACTGCATGGCCTATAGATATCTAACAATCAAATTAAGATATATTAAAGTGAGTTGGAAGGTTTTGCAAGCATTCAGTCTCTGGGGTCTCTCAATCACAAAGCCAAAAGAGGATTAAGACAATTATGAGACATTCCCTTTAGACTGACCATTCTAAGTTAAAATGTAATACTGCAGTTGGGTTACTTTTGGGTCAGATCTTTTGTTCTTGATCATCCTCATGTTTTTGTGCAGGACAAAGTTGTTTTTCCATTTGAACTTTAAAAAGCTGAGCTCAGTTATTGAATCTGGAACAATCTATCAGAAAATTCACTTAGACACATGAATCTGTGATGGATCAGAATTGAAACTCAAGTTCAGAACTGGTGTAGGCTTTTTGAAGATTGCTGTTAGTTACTTGGGTCCCCAGAGAACTTTGAAATCCACTTGAGTTGTTTAACTTCCTCATTTCCTCATTGAAGCCCCCCTTAGTTCTGATCCAATTCAAGAAAGGTGTTGTTGTCAAATAAATTGACTGTGATTGCAGATTTTACTAAGGCGATTCTGGAACTCCACAAACTGTTGCATATTTTGAAGTCTCATTTTCGAACTAAATTCAGAGGAGATGGTGGCTTGTTCTCTTGGCTGTAGGAGTTGCCTAAGATGTAGAAGGCAGGAGGCAGAGTGGTTTAGAGCATGGGTTCTGGAGCCCAGTGGGCTAGAATTCATAATGCAAGTCCTTGCAAGACACTCTCATCTCCCTCCTGCACCATCCCCAGCCCCAGGAGGTGACATAGCTGAGCAAAAGAGACAAGGTATGAGGAACAGAGAGGGCATATCCCATGCAATGGGGCAGCCACCCAGCACCATGTGACAGCGACCCTGCTGGAGAATGTGGAAGCAGTCTGCTTACCCATGACAGGTTCTCCATTTACTTTTGGCCACAGAGATGGATTTTACAGTATTTGTTTCCAAATTTGTGCAGGCCAAACATAACCCACCTGCTGGCCAGATGTAGCCCATGGGCCAGTGTGAGGTTCTGACAAACATGGTGCCCTTGAATAGACAAACAGGACCATGCTGCTTGTCCAGGTGACTCCCTCCCTCCCTTTGCAAGTCAGTGGAAGCCTGCCAAGTTGGGGTTTGCAGTGAAACTCTTCCCTTTGGTTGGAAGATGCATAAAGTTTCAACTTTTATTTTCTTATGTATTTCAAGATGAAGGAGGAGGAAAGGGATAAAATAATCTTTAATTCTATGTTATATAAACTGAATTAGAAAATGAAATATAATTAAGAATACCAGGAATGGAGAGTTCTGCTGCCTTAAGTGACTATAAACTGCCAAAAAGAATAGCTGCTGGTTTCTCAAGTGTTATGCTAGCTCCAGTTCCTTTATTATCGGATTAGCATTTTGGAAGTGTCTCTGAGGAAAATATGTCTTTTTTACCTTGAAAACCTATTTAACATGGATCAATTTATCATTATGTTACTTTCAAATCATGTCACATGTATTTTTCTTCAGTAAAATGCTATCTTGTTTTCTTTCATCTATTCATAAATGCACTTTATAATTGCAAATGAATAGAGGGAAAAGAGAAAAATACATGTGTTAGAAACATCTTAAAATGAAGTTTAATTAATTCCTGACCTATGCTACCTTAATTATGTTTCTGATGTTCTATACAATAGTTGCATTTAATTAAAACCTTTTCTATCTTAAGGATGCTTGGCCCTAGTTTGGAATTAAGGAGGTTCTGATTTATCAGTAACCCTTCCTCTCACTCAAATTCTTAGTGAAGCTCAGAGCAGGTCTCCTTGTGAAGGTCTTCTCTGACCTTTCCGCTCATTCTGTTCTCCTTCTTTCTCAAACTGTTACTTTACTGAAAAGTCAGTACCATTACGTTTAGAATGTAATTACCCTTTACAGAGTATAGCCACCCAAATTATACCCGGTACTTTCTTTGAGGAGGTCCATGTTATATTTATATTTATATATATAAACACCCAGTTGTGTTTACCTCAAAAGGAAACATAAATGAAAGATTTCCATTTTTACTTGCATTTCCTAAATTATATAGACAGCATTTTATGTAGTCCTAACTGTCTCATGGTATGATCATATTGAACTGAAGAACTTACCAGTGATAGATTTGGAACAGGCTGCACACTTTTTGGCAAAAAGATGGTGGTAGCAGTCCAAGCAGAATGGATAATCATCTCGGGACATAAACTCTTCTTCAGAGAGCTCTTTCCTACAGCCACTACACAGAAAACACTCTTTATGCCATAGCTGGTCATGAAATGTTACCCCACCTGAAGTTATCACCTATGGAAGGATCACAAAAAAGGCAATGACCATGGGAGCCATTACAATTCATTTCGTGATTCTCTTCTATGTCCGCAGCAGATGCTTTTGGCTACTGTATCATCTCGTATTAGGATGTTCTTTTCCTTAAATACTCCTGTTTTATGAATCAATATGAGAAGCCAAAGGCTATAGAAATTACCTAGAACAGTGCTTGTTTTGGCAGCACATATGCTAAATTTGGAAAGAAATTACCTAGAACTGGCAAGAAATGAAAATTAGTCTACTTTCTCTCCTACAGTGGAGTGGAAAAAAGGTAAGACCATATTAGACTTAGGAAAAAAAAAATCAAGTCCCTGATTCACTTCCTTATACTTCCCTGACTTTTCTTATTTTGATTTTCAAAGATCTGCCATTAGAGCTATTTTCTATATCCATATTTAACTTTCAAGGATGGTAAAAAATTCTACATCTTCCTGGAAGCTTTACACTGGGTCCAAGAATATCCAGCAGTAGCATCCCCGAATGGAATTCGTAAGCACCGTCATTGGCTAATAATCACTCATTGTGCTAAGGGATGACTTCTTCTGAATATTCTCAGCACCTCTTAACTGTAGAGACTATAATCCTTCCCTCTGTGCAGATGAGCAACTATTGAGGGTTAGAGTCATTAAGTTACTTGCCATGGCCACGGAGAGTTAGGATTCAAACCTGCACAGTCTGACTCCACAGTCTGTGTGCTTAACCATTAATATAATACTGAGTCAAGGTTACTTTGCACAAGTAAGCAGTTGATAAGTCCTCATTGAAAGAATTAATAAATACCAAAGGACAAAAAGTCTCTGGAAAGCAATTCCAATATTGCATCTAGGAATGGGGTGCTATTGGATTCAGGACTCCAAGTAAGGAACATTGGTTGTACAAACAGCCTTAAGGTATGGCTTGATAAGGTTTTGCCAGAGATGGTTATTAGTTTTCCATAAGATATTATATCTTTTTCTAAATCAGTTTAATCAAGGGATTCTACTTTTTACAAAGGTGAGAAATCTTTATTAAGATTTTATGAAGATCTTTATTATTCAGACAGATGAATATTGGGCAAAGCTTCTTGTGAAGCTATCTTTAAGTCATATCATCTTTCAAATCCTTGGCTATTGAGCTCCTGGAGTTGCTGTAGAACCTGGAATGTGTTCATATAAATGTCTTATCATTACTAAAGCAATGGGATATCTGAGATGATTCCTATAACTTTTATATTCAAATTAACTAGTTGGTGAAAATGGAGACCCTGTTTTAAGCTATCTTATTGTTTACAAACTCAAAAATGTTGTTTGTGATATAGACGTTTGAAAGCATTATTATAAAGATATTTTTAATCTTATGACAAATATCTTAGAAATTAAAGATATTTGATATAAAAGTTATCTTTCCATACAGAAAAAAAGCATACTATTCTGAATAAGTAAATGGGAAGCATGATGGTGTGTGTCAAGTAAAGCAATTTAAAATACCCCCTACTGACTTCAGATGCCTTATAGCAGGCACAGCAGAATTCGTGATTCCTTTGATTTGTTTGGTCTAATGATTAGCAGGCAATGCTTAAAAGATTTGAAATTTGAAAAATGTATTCACAGCAAAATAAAACTTGATATATACACCAAAGACTGTTTAATTAGGGAGAAGAAACTCTGGAACATTAAAAATAGTCGGCTTGTGATTATATTCCTTTTGAAGAGGTAGGAAGGTTAAGATGAAGTCTAATATCTAAGCTCGGTTTTTGCCACTGATTGATCCCAAGATTTAGAGCAAGTTTCTTCCCTGACAAAGTGGAGGCAATAAGGATTTTGCGCTCAAATATGTGACAGACAAAGAATCAGAGAATAATACATTTAACTCTTTTTGAACCCTGAGGAGTTTGAATTGAAATCATTTGTAGTTTGAGGTCACTTGTTTTTTAGTAGAAAATAAATTTTAGTGTAACAAAATCTATGGGAAAAGATTCTAAGTACATGATTGTCAATTAGTTTTTGCTTTTTTATTTTTAAATATTTGGTCTTTGGTTTGGGTTGAAAAAATTGTTTAGCTTGGATCATCTTGATCAAAACCATTTATATCCAGCTTTCCTTAAAAGACTTGTGGTTTTAAAAATGAAATAGAAAATAATCTGGCATGTCATGATCTGTCTACTACCCAATATAAATATTTCACGAATTTTTGATGACTTCAGATCATGTCCTAAATATAGTCAGGCTCCTATAACCTGGGAAACTCCAGCACTTTGGCCCAGAGAGTGTTCAGCACTGATGTACTAGAAAAGTTCCTTTCTTAAACTTTTATAGTATTGAAAGAAACTTTATATTGTGTCCAATAAATGATTTGAAGATAATTCTCATAAGTCTCATTATAAATTTTAGCTGAAGTCTTTAAGAAATGAAGCCTAAAATTGGCCAACTTAGTTGTTTCTCAAAACAGTGAGATTAAACTATTTATTTTATTTCCAACATGTTTTTAAGTGCATGTCATTGATTCTGGTAATCTTTGGAGCTTCATTTGTTACAGGGTCATGGGGTTTGACAGCTGCTTGTAAAGGCATTTTCTAAGTCAGTGTTTCTGGTAGAGTAATGGAGATCGCTGGGTATAAGATGATTTCATCTCATGTTATTAGCAATTGTAATTCTCAGTCATCACTATAGTGTAATTTAATAATTGTAACTTAGGATAGTGTACTGACGCCTCTGTAAATACAGTACTGGCATTGTTAATACTTGTAGAAAACTACTGTAGGTGTGTGTATGTGTATTTGTATATGTATCTGTAGACAGTAGTCATGAGACTTCTAGCTGTCCAGATGCAAATATACAAATGGAAGTAGCCCATGGATCAAAAATACTTAGAAACCGCTATACTAATTCAGTGTGTTTTCATGATTCAGCTTTTTCATCACAATTCGTAGTGTCATTTCAAACTTATGATGCCTCACGGGTCAAGGATTCCTTCCAGAACATCCATATATATTTTATAGAACACAGACAGGCTTCATCAAAGTGATAGACATGAGCTACTTTTTCACATTAAAGCTTAGAAGATAAAAAAGAATGGGACAAAGTTTACCTCAAAAAATGACTTTTTATCCTATTAGAAAATGGATTTTCAATGGGAAACCAAGTCGGAAGGCCCTGCATGATACTCTAGGACTGGAAGTGAAGGAACTTGCAGATATTAGTCTTCTTTCTGTCTTTGTGTCCACTGAATTTCCCTCATGATCTTGGCACTTTCTTGAGCCTACCCATCTACTCTTGGAAATACTAAAGTGTTAAGACAAGGAGACATTTGCATTGCTAAGACATAACGTGAGGAGTTAAACACTCTGTTTAAATCAGTTGCCTCAGTCACTCTGTGAGGCAAGGCATATTTCTCTGAAACAGTTAATATTGAATGGATCACAAATTATTTTCTAAGAAACATTCTGTATTTAAAATTCAAAGACAGATGTGTGGCCTCTCCTAGAATACATGAAATCCTGTATAAAAGCAGTGAATGAAATTGGAATATCAAGTCACTTGTGCTGTTCAGAATATTAAATTCATGTGGGTGGAATTTTATGGCTGAAAAAAAAAAGATGATCATCTTCATCTTGTGACACCTAGTGGTTGTGGACATGTTGGAATTAAAAACTAACATGAATATATAAATACAGATATAACATGATAGTTATATACGGTGCAGCTAAAAAGCAATGAGCAGGAAACTTCCACAGGCTTCATCCTCTTTAGGTAATTACCTTCTTACAGAAGTTGCAGTACTGAGCAAACTCCTTCTCAAAACACAGCACACAATAATTGCCATTCTCTTTGGAGATCAAAGGCTTTGTTCCTATTGGCTGCCGGCAATGCTCACACACAAAGCAGGTTTCATGCCAGTAGTTTCCCTTAAATTCCATTTTGCGGGAACCTGTACTCCAAAAGTAAGAACCTATTACCACAAGTCAAACATAATTTTATTTCCTTTAAGCACACATAGATCAAATTACTTAAAAAATATTTTTTTAAAGTTGAGGTAATAAATAAATTGTTCTTTTAGAAAATAGTATTTAGTCAGTTTCAGAAACATCGTCTGGGCAAATAGAGGTTACTAGAGCTCAGCTCTGACGGCGGCAAATCTCTCTTTCACTGAGAGCGCTGTCAAGCCCTGGGTAAGCTGCACTTCTGAGATGTGACAGTGCTTTAAGCAGAGACTTTGAACGGCTGCATATGGCGTAGATAAATTGAGCCATAATAATCATTGCAGGGATATTAGAAATGCTCAGGTCACAACTCCTGAGATTTATATTGTGCAGTTATGGCCTCCTAAAAATTCTTTGAATCCATAATAAGAAAATGAGAGAGAGAGAGAGAGAGAGAGAGAGAGAGAATGAATTATGTTCTTATGCAGCTGTCCATAGGGATTGAGCAGAGAATCAAAATATAGAGAATCAGTGCTTGCTAAAAGTGGAATGATTCCCATGAATCCTTGTCTTCCCTAAGAGATAATAACAATGACTGACCCTGACACCAGTTTGCACTGAACTACGAAATAATAGTTGGCCCCCATCTCCTATGATGAGCCATTCTTTGTGCCGTCGTTGGTTATGCTTAGGGGAGGGTGTTTGATGTAGTGTTATTGGTATGAATTTTATCTTTATTCTATGGCTCAGCTTCTGGTTTGAAATGTTTAAGTTTTCATGAAAGTACACAGAACCCTGTAATTTACCTATTCAAGAATAATGGTGAACGATCCTTTTATTTCTAAAGTACACTAAAGGAGATCAAAATAGAATAAAAAGGAGGACTTTCTAGAAACCAGGGTGTCGTGAGCTGCCGCACGCCGCACGTGCTGGCACTTGCTGAACAGCCTCGCGGCTGCAGGGAGAGACCGGAGCTCCCTCGAGATCGTACCGGGCATGATGGTCCTCTTGCAGTGGAAGCACTTGGAGGAGCACTCGTTGGAGTAGCACTCCGTGCACAGCAGGCGCTCGTCCTTGGCGGCAAAGGGCTTTTCCACCAAAGAGCGATTGCATTTGGTGCACTTGAAGCATCTTTCGTGCCAGTGCCGGTCTTTGTAACAGAGATCCTTCGGGACAGGAAATAGAAGTTAATTAAATGTGTTTGTGACAAAACAGACCATTTTTATGACAAAATTAAACACTCCTGGACCTCCAGTGCCAGGAGGTTATGCTAGTAGCTTGAGGGAAAGTTTTGTTATTGATACTGATACACATCGAGAGGAGATTCTCTGGGGTAATTAAAAGCCGGAGCCTGGGGCTTTCTTGAAGGGTCACTAAAGGCAGCTGGAAAATAAATGAAATTCTTTGCTATTGCTTCAAATTTTCCCTATGTTCCTTTAATAAACTGTAAACAAGTGAAAAATAACACCGGCCTACTAAAGTAAAGGCAAAAAAGAAATAAAAGGAAGAAAGGAAGAAAGAAAAAAATGAGTATTGCAGGAGTAACGGGCACAAAGGGATTTAGTAGAAATGAGTCTGGTTTTTAAGCCAGAAAACATAGATTTTGAACCCTTACACGCCTCATTATTCATGTAGTCATTCACACTCTTCTCATTCTAGAAACCACCTAATATATTTTTTTTTTTTTTTTTTTTTGAGACAGAGTCTTACTCTGTTGCCCGGGCTAGAGTGAGTGCCGTGGCGTCAGCTTAGCTCACAGCAACCTCAAACTCCTGGGCTCAAGCGATTCTTCTGCCTCAGCCTCC
>CAUYRT010012604.1:0-12421 GCA_963574885.1 Lepilemur ruficaudatus
GCTATGAAGGCAATGAAGTTGATCACCTGCAATGGGATCAGGAAATGGGTAGAAGGGATCGTACCATTTTGCATAGTTTGACTTTTGGAAGCATATTAATGTTCTACAAATTAAAAATTAAATTAAATCAACCAGGATGAGAAGGGGAAACCTAAAACAGAAACAAACTACAACAAGCAAACACAATTGTATTTCAAATGTATACCTTAACTACACAAAGCAGGGGGGGAAGAACTAATCCAAGTAATTTATAAATATGGTATTTGATTACATACCCTCAGTCTTGGTTGGGGGATGCAATGGGTGAATACTGAAGACAAATCGTGTACCTCTCAAATCTTGTACTCACCAATGAATGCTAAATATAGGGGAAATGTTAATGGGGAGCAGGATTTTCTTCCACCAATCCCCAGGTTGCTTATTAGTCACAAGGGAAAACGTAATGACTATATAGTGAACAAATAGTACAATACTTTCACTTGTCATCAAAATTAACACCACCAGTGGTGGGCAAATAGACACTGTTTGCTTCTAGATATGATACATTGAAAAAGATACATCATTGCTTATGTGGTATTCCAGCCAGTAGTGTACAACTTGAATTAAATCATGAGGAAATAGCAAACAATTCCAAATGAGGAATGTTGTATATTTTTGTATACTTCAAAAATATCCATATCAAGAAGGACAAAGAAAGCCTGTGGAAATATTCCAATGAAAGATTGATAACTAAATGCAATATTTGATCCTAGAATGAACCCCACACTGGAAGAAAAAGTGCTATGAAGATGTTATTGTGTTAATGGACAAAACTGACTATGGATAATGGACTAGGTAAAAGTACTTTTTCATTGTTATATTTACTGAAGTTGAACATTATATTATTGTTATGTATATAAAAGTAACTTTAATTTTATGAGATATACAATAAAATATTTAAAAGTAAAAAGCATGATGTATACATACAACTCTCAAATTGTTCAGGAGAAAATATTTTATATATACACACACTGTGTAGAGATAGATGATAGATATTTTCTTACATTGAGGAATTGTTAGCTCGAGAATGAACAAAATTTTAGCAGAAAGAATATAAGATTGTCAGTTATAGTACATGTGTATGTAGCTTTAACGTTTTATGTTAAACAATATGATATGTGAGAGTAAACAAACTACTTCACTTTCCATAGTACAGATATATCTTGAGAAGAAAAAAATGCAAAAATTACAATACTTCTTTAGAAACAATTGCTGTCCTCTTGCATTTTCCCCTATTAATTATCTAAGGAATTAATTCAATTCTCTACTCTTTTGACTGTGCGGTCTACTTTGCTCATGTCTCCTTTCTCTCCATCTGCATTTTTGGGTTAAGTAATGCAGAGATTCTCTGAATGCCAGAAACTGCAAACACACCCACATGCTCATCTACCTACATTTGTTTTATTTCAGTTTTAGGACTATTTGATTGCAATAATATTAAGCCATTAACATGCAATTGAACTAGTTCCAAATGAAGGACTAATCTCCAAGACAGTTCTGTTAGAATTTTTACAAATAATCATATTCAGGCATATAAAATTGATTGGAATGCCACAAACCCCATGCAGACTATAGTATCCTAAGGCAATTTTTAAAATATAGTATACTTTAGAATTTATTTTACTTTAAAAACTTTACTATAGATGTGTTCAAATGTGTATGAAAGTAGAGAGCTTCATATAACGAACTCCCGTGTATCACACAGCCTCAACAATTACCAACATATGTGCACTGTGGTTTCAACTATAACCCCAATTATTTTTTCCTTTTCTTTTTTTTTGATTTCGTGTCCTTTGACCAACATTTCTCCAATGTCCCCCACCCCAGACCCTGATAGTCATCATTCTCCTCTCTACTTCTGAGTTCAACTTTTTACGATTCCACATATAAGTGAGATCCTGCGGTATTTATCTTTCTGTGCCTGATTATTTCACTTAACATAATGTTGTCCAAGTCTATCCATGTTGCAAAATCCATGTTCCTTCTTTTTTAAGGCTGAATAGTATTCCATTGTATATGTACCCCCACTGGATTATTTTGAAACAAATCTCAGACATGATACCATTTCACTTATAAATACTTCAGCGTGTATTTATTTGGAAAAAGTATCGTATTTCATCATATATTTTAATAATAATTTAAAGACAATTTTAAAGTGAAATTTTACTTTCAGATGGTTTTTTTCCTTCCCTTTATGGCATTTCTTCTTGATCTTTCTCTTTGATCTCTAACCCTCTCTGTGCAATATGGAGACATGCAAAGGCAGAGGCATTGCTTAAGAAACCTCCTCCAGATTATAAATAGCCCACACAGTTATGCTCAGAATCTGAAGCTGCATAGCCTTACCATTTCTCAAAACACTTTATGCAAATCGAGGAGGCTAGATGAATGCATAGCTTAACGATTCATTATAAGACAAACACCCTTTTAACCACCTCCTGGTCACCTCAAAAGCCTCTCCACATGAACTGTCTCAACCAGAGCCATTCCCACCCCAACAAAGCAACCACTCACCTGATCTTTATAATGACCTCCTACTTGCCTTGCCTTATAGTTTTATCACCCAAGGGTGTAAACCTAGATCCTGTAGTTTAGCCTTGCACATTTTTAAAAATCTTGGTATGTGTTTTTGAAGCAGCATATCCTTTAAGCCGGACTGCATGCTTATCCCTTGAAGGTTCAGTACCTTCCCCATCCCTGAAAAGTAATTAGGCTTTATTGCTTTCTTTCAATGTACCATTACTATAACTAAAGTATATTCAACTAAACCCACACAAAGATTAAAAGCAAACACTTTTTTCCTGATGTAAGCAGACAAATTAGTCCAAAATACTTTGATCTAGATTGAAGTGGGAGGCACAAAGCACATTTTTATAATCTCAGCCAACACTAGAAAGCCCAACAGTAAGTATTTCATTGTATTTTGAATAACTTCTGGTGGCAAAGTTTCCTGTTAGTTGTCATGACAATATTCACATTCTTTACAGTATGGAAGCAATTAGAGAGTACCTGGGAGATTAAAAAGAAAAAAGTAAAGAAATGAAAACTTCCAGACAAAGGTGTTGATTTAGGATAATTAGGGCGAGACAAAGACTAATACACTGTGATCAGTTCTGGGTATAACATATTTTAAAAATCCTTCTACCTACACTGTTATTGATTAGGAAAACAATATGGCTCAAAATGACAGATATATGATTGAAGAAAAATATGAAAAAGAACACACATTAAAATATGAATTCCCATTTTTGCATTGCCTGTCTTTTCAGTAAGTCTGCTCTGCTTGCCCATCATGAGACAACAGAAAGTTCAGAAGCGTAGCTTATGCTGCCAAAGGTGTCCATTTCAGACACGGTGTCAGCAAAAGCTGTCTTCCAGTAAGATAGTAAAATAACTAATTGTAAGATATTTTTCTTCATTTATGTGTCATAGTCAGACTGAGGTTAGAAAGAAACTGGAAAAGATCTCTAGCATTAATATTCATATTTAGTGAGGAGGGTAATAATAACATTAATGTTTATAACTTGATTCTTGTTAAGTGTTTTGTGTCTTGGTGTGAGTGATAGGTCCTAGGATTTTATTCTTTTGTTTTTCTTCAAATTTCCTTCTTGCTATAAATCTAACCTATTAGGAAAAAATAGTGTATAATTGATTATCCACTAGCTATAGTATCATACTATTAATGTGAAAAGAGATTTTTCCTTCTTTTGAAATGGCTTTATGAGACCTGAAAGAATAATCCAGTCCTGAAGGTGCTAATAAAATGCAGCATTGTTTAATTTTGATCGTACTTATTACCCAAAAGAGTACTAGCTGGGAAAATAACTATGACACTATTATCATGCATTTATATCAACTGTTAATAGTTTTTATGTTAACCTATATATTTCTATCAGTATTAGATATGGCAATGAAGGTCCAAACTGAATAGTTATATTTTCTTGTGAAATTATGAGACATTTGTTAAACCATGCTCTAAATTTAATTCTCACTAAATCATATCACATATTTTTCCTTAAAAACTAAATGATTATAAGTCATTGTTTATTTGTAGGATCTTGATATTACTTTAAGCTCTTAAAGAGCCTAGCAAAGATGTGACCTCTGTCCTAAGTCTTATATTTTAAATTCCTTTAAGAGGAAAAAAAAAATGACTTCGAGAACTGGTCACTATTTGTCAGCTGTCAAAAATGTCTTTTTCTGTGGTGGTAGAGAAATATCATATTGCACTGTTTTGTTTCAAGGTCATCTGTCAAGAGTCTCAATTTACCTGCAAGTCTTGATGGATCTTAAACATCAATAAGTGGTTCTTTCCTACCTTGCAATATAAAACTCAATCTGTTCTTGTGTCATCTAATAAGACAACGAGCACTTTTTTTAGCAGCGTTGGCAGTAAACACTCACAAGAATCACATCTAGTTCTCTTTTCTTCCTCTCTTGAGAGAGGACAAAGATTTCTCCTCCTAAGGAACAGAAACTCCTTGGCATCATCTCTTTGTCAAACAGTTCACCTCATAATGAAGCAATAACCTTTCTATATACAGCATTTGTAAGAGAAATTTTTTTTTGTTCCTATTGTGAAAGAGGCACTATCTCTGCCTGGATTGTCCATAAAGCATCCCTTTTGTGTGCTTCCTCCCTATTTTCGTGGAATTTAAAGCATTCTTTTACATTGATATACCAAACAGCCATCTGGACTACACAGTAGTGGGCAGTTTATTAAAGGGAAGTTTCAAAAAAGGAAACTACAAGAGCCTGTTTTATTCTTCACATTGCAAGTGTAAGGACATCAAATGTCAATGAATTTATTTTTGTGTGATCCTGAGTACCTCTTTTGCTGTTGTATGGAATACTCAACAATTTTTTGTGAAGTGAAAATCCTCATGTCTATGCCCAGGAAGCCTAAATGGGCTAGGATATGAGTGGATAAGTTATTTAATGCATTTTCAATAATTATCATTAATGTTAATCGTTATAACATTTTGTCAAGGCCATATATTTTAAGTAAACTGGCTCTCCCCTTCAGATTTCCTTTCATGCCATTATCTTTTATCCAATAGAGTCTGAAAATGTATTTATTATTTTTCAGCCTTTAAAAATATGTATAGAGTACTTTCTACATGCAGGGCACTGTACTTAGTGTTAGAGAATGTTCAAATAAGTTTAAGAAAAGATTCTTGATTTCAAGGACCCTATACTTTTATAGAGACAGTAAGATGTGCTTTCCAAAACCCACAGTAGAAAGCAATGCTATTTAGCAGTAAAGGGAAGGGAAATATGTATTGATCATCTAAGTGCATTCACATGTGATCTCATATAATTCTTACAGCACTCCTTCCCCAGGAGTATTATTATCATTCTGGTTTTTTTAGATTAAAAAAAATGAAGGAACTTGGTGAAGGTCACGGGATTTTACAGTGGATCTGTCTGAGTCCGAAGCCCATGCCCGGTCTAATAGAAACACAATCTTAATCTTTCAGGGAAGGAAAAGGCCATGTCCTGCTGAGGTGGTCAGGGGCAGCATGGCTAGAAAGAGAAGTGAGATTTGGAGAGAGGGTGTTCTGGGGATAAGGAACAGGGAAGGAAGTGGGGTGGGAAAGGGAAGAACTCGCCTGGGGAACAGCAAGAAGTACTGCAGATAAATAATGGGAAATGAGGCTAGAAGGAGCAACTGTGGGCCCACGGGGTGAGGCCATTTAGTGGTGGACTGTGGAGGCTGCACTTTACCTGCAACTAACAGTTCCACTGGAATATTCCGATCAAGGGCATGGGATATCAACGTCATTTAAAAATATATATATTCTGGTAATAGAGTATAAAATTCATGACAGAAGGAAGAGATACAAGCTATTCCATCATTCCCGGTGCAAGCCACACTTCTGGTTTCCGGGTTTGGTCCGGGAAGCGGCCAACCGTGCTTTTTGTCGTCTGTGGTGGATGTGTTCTCTCCTTCCTGTGTGAGACCTGCAATTCCTTCTTAGTTCTAAGTGTGTCACAGAGAAGTGTTTCTGTGGCTGACAAGAACAGGGGACCAGGGCAAGAAAAAGGGGAGATTCAGACCCATTATACTGCAATTCAAATAATAATTTTATTCCTCTGTGAGTAAGCTCAACATTTTTGTGCATTTTTTCATATCTTGCAATAAGGCAGATGTCCATTTCCAGGGCAGGGTGGTGTGTAGTGAGAGGAGAAGAGAGTCTGTTGTCATTGACACTTCATAAATACCCCTCACTAACTCCTACTTAATAAAATTTCTACAAGGTGTAGGTGTGGAAGGATGGGAATGGCAGTATTGAGAACTTCCGTCGCATACTATTAGAGGGTGAGGGTAGGAGTTCAGTGCTAGGAGACACAGATATGCCCAGATATTGCAGAAGTGCCCAAACCCTACACCCAAACTATCCCCAGTTTTTCTCTATCATAGGGTAGTAGTTCTTCCCACTGGTTGAACATTAGAATCACCTGGAGAGTTTTGGAAAAAATATCCATATCCAGGACCCACCACCAAGAAATTCTGAATTAATGGATCTGGGGCATCCCCCCCCCTTTTTAAAAATGAGGGTAATAATATAATTTACACAGGGTAACATACACAGATTTTTGGCCTAAAGTTGGATGAATGGGTCCAGTTTTTAAAACTTAGATGCCATAAAATTCAGAGATGGATATTCTTTGACCTTCAAGCAGCCAGTTGAATGTCGATAAGGTTAGAAGAAATTCAGAGACCTAGCAGAAATGGAAATGATCACTAAAATCACCTTTAAAATATACTTTGAACTACATTTACTTAGAGGGTAAAGTTTGGCAAGGGTCATAATATATAATTAATTTTGTTTTCTTTGTAGGCTGTGTATGCTGAAACATGGAATTCACACTGCACATCAAAGAACTCTGGGAAGATTATGGTTTGGTGCGGCCAGAAGATTCCTTCCCTTTGTGAATCATCCCCCCCATATGACCTGAAGGCCTGTTATAGAGGAACCAGATTTTGTAAAAAAGTAAGTTCAGAGAGCTGCTCTTGGTGGTATGATTTTGGCCCCAAAGCTTTAAGGAAGACCCTTAGATGGTCCTGTCGTTATGTTTGGAGAAAATGGGAGAGGGAGCACACAGGAAATGCTGCCAGCTCCTGCATGTCTAAAGGCAAAAGCCCTGCCTTGTGTTGTGCTTCCAAACATTGAGAGCCTCTGCATGGGAAAGTACCAGAGAATACAAAGGAATCAAACCCAGAAGAACACTAAGGTAGGGAAAATAGAACCAGGAATTTAAGACATTGTTTGATTTCCTTGTCACAATTAAAACTGCTTCTGAAACATTGATAAAAGAGAGGATCAGGGATTTTATCAGTATAAAAAGAGTAATTTTGGTAAACATGTAAGCAATTTAAACATGGAAGATATAACTTTATTGTCTGATGTTCATTTCTGGCATTCTTTCTGAGAGAACTGATGACACACTAAAACCTAATTTCTGGAACCAGTTTTTGAAAGCCCAGATTTTAAATTCCTATTGGTTATTGACAATAAGCAAACAAACTCTTAACAAAGCATTGAAACCACACAGGACCTCCATTTTAACATTAGGCCTAGAGAAATATTGTCATAACTTTAACATTCTGATGTCAGAGGAATGTTAAACACAAGTGGATAAATTTTATATGTAAGTTTAGTTATCTAAAAAGAAGATTTTAGTATTTGGAAATGTAGGCATACTAAACAAAACAACATCATAGAGTCATCATTTCCCCTCGGCTCCTATGTAGATATCATATATATAATAACTACTGAAAGTTTACCATGTGCCAGGCCAGGCTCTGAGAAAAGTTCATTACATGGATCATCTCATTTAATATAACGGTTTCATGGCATTGGTCCTATTATTATTGTCCCTGTTTCACAGATGAAGGAACCGGGAAGTTAACTAACTTGTCCAAGGTCACCCTATAGTAGAGGCAGGTGTAGGAATGGACCCAACACAGTGTGATTTCAGACCCAGGGAAAAGCACAGAATTAATATGTCAAGACTCCACAATAATGTTCAGCGTACAGCATCAGAAATGCACTCCAGGGCCCCCCGTGGAGCCTGTTTAGAGGCAGGATAGGGAAGGATAGGGAAGGATAGGGAAGTTGAGTCCAACCCTGGCTTCACCTCCCCTCCCACCTAGGGCTTGGTCAGTCCTCATAAGAAGCATCAAACAATCAGGTAGTTGTTTTCTTTTCTTCTCTAACCTCTCTCTTCTCTTCAAGAAGCAGGTTCAAATGAGCAGAAGGACAGTCACAGTTGCAGACAGGGACAATAGTTGAGGTGACTCCCCTCTGCCTACGACCCTGTGAAGCTGAGGAACGTTGTCAGCAGCTGTGCCTAGACTTGGTAAGTGCTTCTGAGGAGGCCTCTCTGTCTCTGCCATGGGTTGTATCTGTCCCTTTAAATCCACACTTCGATCTTTGGACTAAAGGAACGTTTTTGGAGAAATAATAGTGATGATTAGGACCTACATGATATTTACTAACTGCATGTGGTATTCTATGCACTACACGTACATAACTCCTTTCATCCTCCTTACAACCCTGAAAGTCCTACAGCCCAGGCAAACTGGGATGGCTGGTCACTTCAGGTAGGTGCTATTGCGGATAAAAGGTACCAGAAGTCAAGAGAAGTTAAGTGACTTGCTCAGGATCACAGAGTTAGCAAGTGGCTGAGCCAGGATTCGAAGCCGGGTGATCTGGCCTGTGATCTTAATCAACAAGATATAAAGGCTTCTCTCTTGAGAACAGGGGAAACTTAATGATGGACTAAGAACATTGCTGATATTATCATCCCAAACACATTTGCCCTGGGAAATCAAAAAAGGGAAGAGGTTATTGGGAAACTGTGCTAGTCAGGCCCTTTGTTTGCATTGTCTCATTGAACTGTCACAGTAACACCTGAATGTTATTATTCCCATTTTATGGATGAAGAAACAGAGGCTCAGGAAAATTAAAAAGTTTTGGTTAAGGTCATAGAGGTGGATTTCAAATATAACACTTGCTATCTCTGAAGTCAATGATTATTTCATTGTATCTGGCTACAAATGTAATAAGACCTTACACTGTGCAGTTTACAAAGCCATGGGCATCAACTCTTTGGATCCTCATGAGCCCACCGAGGAGAGCATAGCAGTAATAACATGCTCACGTACACACGAAGACACTGAAGATCTGAGAGCTGCATGTTTCTCTGAGGTCACACGGTGGCTGAACTGAGACTAAATGCCAGGTTTTCTGAAAAACTGATATTCTTTCATTCTTTCTTCCTGACTTTATTAGAATATATTCTGTAGGGTGCCCATGAACCCGCATGGACAGAAAGAAATGGGTGAGGTAGGCAGTAAAGCAAATGGTGAACTCCATTTCCAGGAAGAAAAAAGTGATAGAATTAGTGGACGAGAAGGAAATTAACCATGGGGACTTGGAAACAGGTGGTCAAATAGGGGCCAGGAGGGAATAGGCCTAGACCCCTTGATATTTCAGCAAAGACCAGAACAACTTGTACATACTGTGTATAAAATCTCTTTTATCTCAAACTCATTCATTTGTTCATTCACTCAACAAATATGTGATGAATGCCCAGCATGTGCCGAGTAAGGGGGACCCAAGAGCGAGCAACACAGATGCAGGGCAGCCGGACACACTGAGCTTACGGCGTGGCGGGGAAACACCGCTGCTTATTCATGCCGCTCCTGGCTCTTCCCACACAGGCGGGGGTTGAAGGACAGTTAATGTGTGTAGCATTTGCCAGGTCATGGTGGAAATGCTCCCACCTGTGGCTGACTGCAAGCTATCAAGGCGATGTCAATTAGCTCGCAAAATTCCTGAAAATTTAACCATCAGTTCTCAGGCTCCGCACGCCACTGAAACCATCCCCCATCCCACCCGCCCTGCCCTCCTCACATAGTTAACTTGGAATTTATTGTTTCTCACAAGTTTTAAAGGGGTTCAGGAGCTGTTTCCAGCACTAGGAGGGGAGCATTAAAGCTGGGAAACTGCACAGCAGTTTGAGTTTGGGCCCAGAGTGACAGAAGGGAGGGCAGGGGAGTCCAGGAATACTCCAAAGCATATTTGTTGAGTTCCGCAGGGAAACAGGCTGGAGCAGATTTGGAGCCTGCCGAAGATCTAGAAGTGTGCTTCCCCACTCCAGGAGGTGGGCCACTTCAGTCAGTCTGAGTCCCCCAACAGCCAAGCTTTACTCTTTCGGGCCCATTTTATCATGTGAGATTCTTACCTGGGAGACAAAACATGGTGATCCATGAACATGGGCCAGTGGACTGCACTGATCTACATTTGGTTAAGAAAGCCACCTTAAGGTTTGGGCAGGTAGCAGGAACTGAGTTCAGGAGGTGAGAAACTTGCTGTAAGAAAATGAAGGTGAGTGCCCAGGAGGCAGAGTAAGGAAAACACCAAAGTCTTATGAATCCTACTTCATAATTTTGCCTGAGGCTGTTGAAATGCGCACATGTTGAGCTATCAACAGATATAAAGTGGTGATGATAATAAAAGCCGGTCAACAAATAAAGAAAGGTAACATGGAAGGATTACTAGCCTCCTAGTTTTCTAATAACCTTGCAAAAGACATTTGACAGCAAATAAGAGTTTACAGCTGTTCTGGTTTCCCATAGAGATTAAAGGCTAGTCTTGGCAATACTCTGCAGTACTTAGCAGCATGTGTGAAATTACTCATGGAAATGCTTCTTATTTTGTGCATTTTATTTATTTTTTTAGCCACAGTATGAGACTGAATTCTTTCTAGATACATTAAAGTGAACCACTAGATTATTTTCAGGGGTAGTACAAAAATTTCTACATACTAAAAGAAGAAAAAATCATCACAAGCAATGTTTGGTACTACATAAAAGTCCCTGAAGACCTACTCAATTGGAAATTATTTATGTAATGTTTGAAGGCATTTGATAATCAGGAAATGTTGCAAATTCATAATGAGAAACTGGTCAAATGAGTTGGTGGTGACAGTGTATGTAATTTTTTCATCAATACACAATATATAAACAAGACTCAGTATGTTGAGACTTTTACTCAATAATTAAATCAGGGGGCCCCAACATATGGTGAGTTGTATAATTATTTCATTATATATTACAATGTAATAATAATAGAAATAAAGTGCACAATACATGTGATGTACTTGAATCATCCCAAAACCATCCTCCACTTCCCCCATCCATAGAAAAATTGTCTTCCATGAAAATGGTCGCTGGTGCCAAAAAGGTTGGGGACTGCTGAATTAAATGACAAAAAAACAAAACAATACAAAACACCAACAACCTGGACGTGATGGCACTTGGCGTGGTCAGCTCAAGGATGACACCATGTCTGCTTCTACTCACACAAGTGAAAGACAGTGGTGAAGGAGAGAAAGTACAAAGTTTCAATGTAATCATTTATCATCATCTATTTGCCAATAATGTTCACATAATGTGTGGCTGGTTAAAGAGCAAAACCAACATATGCATAAAGGCTCTTACAAAACAATATATTGTAGTAAATTTTGGGCAACATGGTGATGGCTTCCAAAACAGTGTCTGAAATAATAAATTCATTTGGATCACAATATATGAGAATATACTCCAATGTGTAGCCTGATTTTGTAACTCTTGGTTATAGTACCTAATTCTTTTCTCTCCCCACATCATTGGAAACTACAATTTGACAATATAATGAATGAACATTAATAATGAGTAGATGCTTCTTTTAGAAGCTAGATTTTTCAATTCTTTATAGATTTATTACCACAACCATCCTCAACTCTTATCCCAAATGACACTGAGTTTCAATACCCAAAAAAACTAAGTTTTTAATTAAAATTAGAAAAAAAAAAATTACCCCAACTACATCAAAGAATCAGTGGCCCACAAAAAATACAACTCAAGGCCGGGCGCGGTGGCTCACGCCTGTAATCCTAGCACTCTGGGAGGCCGAGGCGGGCGGATTGCTCAAGGTCAGGAGTTCAAAACCAGCCTGAGCAAGAGTGAGACCCCGTCTCTACTAAAAATAGAAAGAAATTAATTGGCCAACTAAATATATATAGAAAAAATTAGTCGGGCATGGTGGCTCATGCCTGTAGTCCCAGCTACTCGGGAGGCTGAGGCAGAAGGATCACTTTAGCCCAGGAGTTTGAGGTTGCTGTGAGCTAGGCTGATGCCACGGCACTCTAGTCCGGGCAACAAAGTGAGACTCTGTCTCAAAAAAAAAAAAAAAAAAAATACAACTCAAACAAGTTACCTCTAAAGACTAATTTAACTACCTTCCTTTTTTTGCTTTCTTTAAATTATAAAATCAATATAAAACCAACATTAAAGAAAATTTTGAAAAAATGAAAGAAGTTAACTGTC